>RJWM01005512.1:0-85579 GCA_004363535.1 Dasyprocta punctata | reverse complement strand
GAAGGTAAACTAAGGGAAAAACCCTTATCTTAGGAGCAGACTGCATTATTTGTTTATAATCTTTTTTTATGGAAAAAAGGTAAAACAAAATCTCATAACAAAACAATAGAATAACAATAGTTAACACATTGCATAGTGTTACTTTAAAAGATATGAGCATTAAAATTTTATGACAGATAATTGAGTATCAGTCAATTGTGCCAGCTGAGCTTCAGTCAATTATATGCAGCCAACTGACTCAAATTGAAAAGAAAAAAAAAGTGACTCAAGGTAAAAACGTGAGCTACCAATCAGCTGTCTATACTTCAGTTTTCTGTTCATAAATGCTGCCTGAGCACGATGCAGGCCAAAGTTCCCAGAACCCACTCCGATAAGGAAGGGGATGTAACTGGGTTGTAGAAGACTTAGCTGCCACATGCTGTGCAGCTCTTGAAGTTCCTGGGGGAAAGGACTGCAAGAGGATAGAGAAATAAAGATAAGAGACCGAAAGCTGAGGTCAGGTGTAGCCCTCTCTCCCCATGGGAGGAAAGGAACTGCTCAACCACCCCAATGCATTTGTTTATACATTTGTCATGTGATGCCCCTTTGCTTAACTAGCAGGCCTCTCATACCCCGTGTTCTTGGGGCTGGCTTGCCTGTTTGCCCGGGGTGCTCTGTGCCCTCAGAGTGTTCCTCGGGCACTTTGTGCTCGAACTCTAGCTCAGCACATTAAATTGCTAAATTGCCTGGGCTGGGTTCCAACTTGCAATCTTTCTGCCTCAGCTTCCCAGAGTGCTGGGGTTACAGGAGTAACCACACCCAGCTATGGATGGAACTCGTGATCTCATGCTTGCCAGGCAGGCACTGTGCTGCTGAGCTATATCCCCGGCCCCGGACATTCCTTTTAATTGAGAGACTTACATGTTATATGTTATAATATTAACATATGAAATTATAGTACTTTTTTAAAGTGTAGTTTGGGTCACTCACACTATGATGGTATAATCAACAAAACCCAGCCGGGCGTGGTGGCGCACACCTTTAAACCCAGCACTCGGGAGGCTGAGGTAGGAGGAGCGTTGTGAGTTCGAGGCAGGCTTGGGCTACAACTCGAGCGCAAGGTCGGCCTGAGCTACATAGTGTGACCCTGCCTCAAAAAACCAGGGCTGGGAGTTTGGCTTAGTGGCTTAAGCTCCTGCCCTGGCAGGTGCGAGGTTGTGAGTTCAATCCTTGGTTCCGCAAAAAAAAAAAAAAAAAAAAAATACATAGTGCGACCCAGCCTCAAAAAAAAAACCAGGGCTGTGAGTTTGGCTCAGTGGCTTAAGCACCTGTCTGGCAGGCGTGAGGCTGTGAGTTCAATCCCTGGTGCTGCAAAAAAAAAAAAAAATCCAGACAATAAAACATTATGGGATAAAAGATCTAGAATTTTTTTTTTTAAAGATGCTAAGGTTGTTTTTTGTTGCTGTTGTTGTTGTTTTTTGTGGCACCAGGGATCTCCTGAGTGCTGGGATTAAAGGCGTGTGCCACCACACCTGGCTAAGGTTTTGTTTTTTTAAGCAACTTTGTGTTGTAGAGATAACATCAAAACAACTCTATAGAACTTGCCTCAAAATAATGGAAGTATGTTTAATCCCAGCACTCGGGAGACTGAGGTAGGAGGAGCGTTGAGTTCGAGGCCAGCTTGGGCTACAACGTGAGCGCAAGACTGGCCTGAGCTACATAGTGCGACCCTACCTCAAAAAAACTAGGGCTGGGAGTTTGGCTCAGCAGCTTAAGTGCCTGTCTGACAGGTGCGAGGCTGTGAGTTTGATCCCCGGTGCCACCAAAAAAAAAAAAAAATGGGAGTATGCAGTGAAGAGGGGTAGATGGGTCTATAGATGAAACAAAATTACAAATTGATAAAAATTTCTACAAATTAAAACTTGGTGTGGTGGTGCACACCTGTAATCCAGCACTCAGGAAGCTGATGCAGGTTATTTGCCAAGAGTTCAAGGCCAGCCTGGGCTACATAGCGAGACCCTTTCTCAAAAATAACAAGCAGCAGGCATGGCAGTGCATCCCTGTAATCCCAGCACTCAAGAGAATGAGGCAGGAGGATCACAAGAGAGACCATATCTCAAAATAAATTTGAAAAACCAGAGCTAGGGATATAGCTCAGTGCTCCCTGGGTTTATCCCCCAAGACCAAAAACAAACAAAAACACTTAATCTATAGTATAATTATAGAATTTAAAGAAGAAAACATCAGAAGAGATTCACTTATATCAGAGCTCAGTAAATTCTGAATAGTTTCAAACCAGATGTGAGGGACAAAAAAGTAAATAATGGAGTTGGGACATTTGTTTGCTTTTTTGTTTTTGTCTTTCTTTTTCTTTTTTAAATCAAAGTCTCACTATGTAGTTCAGGCTGGTCTGGACTCACTATGTAGGGGTCCAGGCTGGTCTCACTCTCTCAGTGATCCTTCTTGCCCCAGCCTCCTGAGAAGTGGAATTACAGGTGTGTGCCACCACGCCCAGGTTTTTTTTTTGGGGGGGGGGGGGGGGGGGGGGGGGGGGGGGGGGGGGGGGGGGTTGAGATAGGGTCTCACTGTGTAAATCAGGCTGACCTTGAACTCATGGCAGTTCTCCTGCTTCAACCTCCTGAGTGCTAGGATTGTGGACATGGGCCACCATGCCCTTGCCCATTTGCTTTTCATTTGGAGAAAATATTTTTTTTGGTACTGGGGATTGAACTCATGACCTTGCACTTACCAGGCAAGTGCTTGAGCCACTGAGCTAAATCCCTGGCCCTCATTTGGAGAAAATATTATATGAGACTTTTATCCCTACCATTTATGAAAAAAAAATTCAGGTGGATTAAAACTCTGAATATTTTTAATCTAATATTTTAAAACATTTAAAAAAATTTATGACTTTGGAGTTTCATATACATATGAAGCACTCTACCACTGAGACACATTCCCAGCCTAGAAATTTTTAGGACATAAGGAAAAAGATGGACCAAAGCAAAAATTAAAAATTTTGTTTAACAAAAGAAAAGTAACCAAGCAAAAAGACCAAGGGGTGAAATATTCACAATGCAGACAACCAAAATACAAATAAGCAAAATCTGGGAATCAATGAGAAAGTACAAAAATGCAACTTTAAAGAGTGAGGAGCCAGATGCGATGGTGTACACCTTTAATCCCAGCACTTGGGAGGCTGAGGCAGGAGGATCCTTGTGAGTTCGAGACCAGCCTGAGCCACAAAGTTAGTTCAAGGCCAGCCTGGACTGCATAGTGAGACCCTGTCTCAAAAAATAGGGCTGGGGATTTAGCTCAGTGCCCTAAGCACCTGCCTGACAGGCGTGAGGTTGTGAGTTCGATCCCTGGTATCAAAAAAAAAAAAAAAAGAGTGAGGGAAACTGGCAATTCACAGAACAAAGAACAAAACTGGTCATCAAACGCAAGAAAAAAGAGCCAGGTTTGGTGGTGCACACCTATAATCTCAGCACTCAGAAGACTGAGGCAAGAGGACCACTGCAAGTCTGAGGCCAGTTTAGGCTGTGTAGTGAGTTCAAGTCTAGTCTGGAATACACAAAACAAAAAACAAATAAAAAACAAAAGATAAATAAATTAATAAGTAAACCCACATGAAAAGGTGCTCAGCATTGCTCTAATAAGGAAAATTAAAATCCACCAGACTGACCAAAATTAAAAGCTTGATGTTGGGATGTAGCCCCATGGTTGAACATGTGCTTAGTATGCATAATGCCCTGTGTTTCCTTACCAGCATCACCAAAAATAAATAAATAAGTTCAATGTTATCCAAAAACTTGTCACCAGGCACTGTGGTACCCACCTGTAGTCCCAGGAGGCTAAGGCTGGAAATATATTTGGACCCAGGGAATCAAGACCTACCTAGGTGACACAATGAGATCCCTTCTCAAAAAAGATTAAGCACAAAAAATTTGTTTACATAACAAGCAGGAGTAAAAATGGGTCACTTTAGAGGGAAATTGACAACATCTGTTAAAATGTCAAACCTGTATGTACCTATGACCCAGGATGTGCATGTCTAGCTACAGCTCCAAGAGTCACACTTACCCACAGTCATGCATTTGCAAGGTGTCGGTCACTGCACTAAGGGTGGGATACAGATGTGAAAAGTGACCTTGTGGAGCTGACACTCCAGCAGAGAGGACAGGTACTCCACAAGGCAAATAAGTAAATGACGTAGTGCACTAGGAGGTGGTAAATGCACAGCCATTTGCTGACCTGGAAGGCCTGGAAGGATGGATGATGGGAAGAGGAAAAGGAAGGAGCTGGTGTAGGGAGGCCAAGGAAGAGCAGAGCTCTGCCTAGGGTCTAGTGGTGGTGAAACTATGGCATGTGTGCTGCAGTGGGCTGTTTATATCATTGAAAGTTCCAAAAGGTTCACCAGAACTGACTCACTTTCAGCCCCCACTTCCCTCACCCACCAATTATGTGCAAGACCCCAGAGTGGGCAGCTTGGTGGGGCTAGGTGCCTAGTTCTGTGTTAGGAGGGAGGGCACCAGCTGTGTATTCAGGCCTGCAAGGCTGACTATGCTCAGGGAATGAATGAATGAATGAATGAATGAATATGCGATGCCAAGAGACTGGGATGTGAGCAAAACTACCCAGGTCCTCCACGTAGCAAGTGGGCCTGGCACAAGGGAGTCCTCCTGTCTCTCCTCTGTGCCCCCACATTCCGGGCCAAGCCTCAAGTTCCCATTCTGCTTAAGCAGGGACAAGGAGGCCCACGAAGGCAGCAGTGGAGATGGAGTGCGGAAGGAAGCACAGACACATCTGCCTCCTCAACCACAATTCCACAGTCATGGAGGGAGAGGGACAAGAACGGAAATAGGGAAATTAGTCAGTAACACGTTGTGTGTACAATAGTTGTGAAAACTGGAAACCACCTGCTTTTTTTTTTTTTTTTTGGTATTGAGAATCAAATTCATGACCTTGCACTTACCAGGCAGGTGCTCTTCTGCTGAGCTATGTCCCAGGCACCACCTGCATTTTTGTAAGTAGGGAAATAGTTTATAAAATTGGATAAAGTGGAGGGAGGGGGTTGAAAATGATCAAGAATATATATATATATACGTTATATATAATTTACCCAAAATGAATCTAATTATGTGTCATACAATGTACCAATAAAAGTTGAATAGAAAGGAATACTAAGCAGCAGTTAAAGACTTCTTAAAAAAAAAAAAAAAGCCTTCTGTGGACCTAGGCTGACAGGGAGGTATCTTTAAGATACTTTTCTTTTTCAGTGCTGGGGATCAAACCCAGCACCTCTGTGTGTCCCAGATAAAAGCGCTCTACTACTGACCTACAATCCCAACCCTTGAGGTACATTTTTGAGTTAACAAAATGAATTTATATTCATTCATTATGAAGCCATTATTTTTTTAACATGGAAAGTAATGCTTCACTTTTCCTATGGGTATGTGTGAGTAATAATAGCTGGTACTTAACATGTGCCAGGCGCTATTTGAAGTACTTTACATATATTAACTCCTTTCATGTTAACAATAATCCAACCAGGTAGATAATGTTACCATACCCATTTTATAGACAGTGGAAGCTGAGGCTCAGGAAAGTTAAATAACTTGAAGGTCACAGAGTTTGTGTGTGACAAAGTCACGATTCTAACCTAGGAAGGCCAGCTCCAGATGTGAATCTCCTTTCCTGTACTGCCTCTTTCACACTGATGAACCTGGAAAGCTATGAGCCTAGCATGGTGGCACCAACTTGTAATCCCAGAGCTGAGGGAAACTAAGGCAGGAGGATTGCAAGTTCAAGTCCCACATGGGCAACTTAGTGAAATCCTGCTTTGAAATTTTAAAAAAATTGTATAGGGCCCCTGGTTTGACTCCCAGTACCAGAAAAAAAAGTTATGGACAAATTCAAAACAAATAGGCAGGTTTGGAGAAGTCTGAGAAGAAAAGTCAAACTGGTCTTAGAGAAATAAAGAATAGATCATTTAAGTACTATCCTTGTTCTTCTAATTAATTAATTTTTTTTGTGGTACTAGGAATCAAACCAATGGTGATTGTAAGTTATTCAAGCTCTTTAATGTGTTTTAAAATAAAAGAGGCACTGGTGATGTAGCTCAGTGATAGTGTACATACCTAGCATCCTCCAGGCCCTGGGTTCAATGCCCAGCACCAAAGCAGGAAGGAAGGAAGGAAGGAAGGAAGGAAGGAAGGAAGGAAGGAAGGAAGAAGGAAGAAAGAGGAAAGGAAGAAAGGAGAAAGGGAAAGGGAAGAACAAGGATAAGGACCAACCCCTCTCCCTGCCCTTCCAATCTGATCCTTCACTCCACCTCTACCAATGGTCACCAGGCTGTCTGGAATCTGGACCTGCCTTTCAGCTCACTGGGTGCTTCCTACTTCATACAGAACAGATGCCAGTCAGTCACTGGTCCCAAGTGCTGACATAACTCCACAAGGTAGTATGAGTCACTGATGACAGCCATCAAAAGAATCTCTGGCTGGGTGTGGTAGCAATGCTTGCAATCCCAGTTCTTGGAGGCCCAGGCAGGATTGTGAATTTGAGACCATCCTGGGCTACATAGCAAATTCAAGCCCTCCTTGGACTGTATAGCAAGACCCTACCTGGAAAAAAAAAACCCTCGAGAAAGGGACAGCACTTCGTCATTTTGTCTTCTAGTCTTCAACCCAAAGGGAGCTTTGTGTGTGTTTCATGGTCTCTACCTTGTGGCGGACATAGAATCCATTTCTGGGGATGGATTCTAGAGAGCTTAGCGTACTCTGATTAAAAGTAAAGACAATGGGAAACAACTGAAATGTCCACCAATTACTAAGTGGATAAATAAAATGTCATATCCATACAATGAGTTAGGGCTGTGTGTGTGTGTGTTTTCTTGCTGTTGTGCTGTTTTGGCAATACTGAAATTGAACCCAGAATCTTGACACTGAGCTACATCCCGAGCCCTTTTAAATTTTTTTAAATTTTGAGAAAAAGCTCACTAAATTCCTTTTGCCAAGGCTGGGATCAAACTTGCAATCCTCCTGCCTCAGCCTCAAAGAATGCTGGGATTATAGGAATGCACTGCCACATCTGGCTTGGAGTAATATTCTTTAGTGGAAAGAATGAAGTACTAATACGTGCTACAGCATAGATGATCCTGAGACATTTGTAGTATATGAAAGGAGCCAGCTTCATACAGACAAGTGTATGATTCTGAGGCAGTGAGGGACCACCATGTGGGACCAATGGCTGGGATAACACAATAAACTCCTAGATGCAATAATCTATTATCCTTTGTAGCATGGCATGCTTCGCCAGCCTATCCTAGGACCCTGATAAAACCATAAGAAGAAAATGATTATATGAAATAAGAAACTGTTACCAAGAAAAAGCCTAAACAAGCCCTCTTAGCCCCACTTCCTTTCCGTCAATGTAAAAATCACTCACTTTGGAGGCCACACAACTGGGCAATGTGTTATTAGTGTCTCCTAGTGGTTTTGCTGTGGGTAAAGCTGTCTGGCACTTTTGTTACAATAATAATTGCCTAGGTGACTTCTAGAGCACTTCTTGAAGGGTTAATTCAAATCCCTCTGGGTTTATATGCATGTGTGTCTTCCTTTGGTCTTATATCACACGCATTGCCACCCTCACCCCTCAGTTAAAATATGAGTTAAAAGATGAGGCGGGGCTGGGGTATAGCTTAATGGTGAACCACCTAACCATGTACCTAGATGAACAAAGCCCTGGGTTTCATCCCTAGCACACAAAAAAGACTGCGTCTGTGTCTATTACAGAGATCTTCTAATACAAATACAAACCCCTCATAGATCTCTGCACGTATTTTTATGCATGTATATTTTTGTGGTTTTAATTTCTTGCTTTCCAGCTGGGCATAGTGGCACTCTTCTGTAGTCCCAGCTACTTGGGAGGCTGAGGTGGGAGGATCATTTGTGCCCACCAGTTCAAGACTAGCCCGGACAGCACAGAGAATAAATAAATAAACAGCCAATTAGGTATGATGCTTTCTTATTTTAATATTTGGAAAATGTAGGAAATAAGAAAGAAAATTATCTGGCCTTTAATGGCAACATCTCCACTACTGGCATTTTACTTTATTTCCTTTTGGTCTTCTTAATTTTTTAAAGGTTTATTCCTATTATTTTTTTTAAAAATTTAAATTTTTATTCCTATTTTTAGTCCTAGTATATGTTTGCAGTACACAACAATTACATTCATCATGGGGATTTGGTACATGTATTCTTTTGGTCTTTTTAAGATTGATTTTATTAGGCATACATATATGTATATGAAGTGTATGAAAGGTGTAAATAATGAGCAATAAATGTCTCTATACAGGTGTATAATTCAGTTTAATAAGAATATTTCTGTTCTCTTGCAAGCTGCCAACTTTATCCCATTCTCTGTGTTCATCCTGAAGTCTCCTGTGTTAATGCACAATGGCTATATATAAATATATATATATATATGTATTTTTTTTAAACATGGTCTTGCTATGTAGTCCATGCTGGCTTTGAGCTCACTATGTACCCAGGCTGGCCTTGAATTTGCAGTGATCCTCCTGCCTCAGCCTCCCAAATGCTGAGATTACAGGCGTGTGCCACCATGCCCAGTCTCACAGTTTTAAATAAATTGTAATTAGCAACTGTGGCAGGAGGATCCTCATGTGATGCTGAGCAAAGGCTTCCTTTCCTTGCAAGGCGTGGCACTCTCCACAGAGCTTCTAAAGTGGCAGCTGGCTTTCCCTAAAGAAAGAGAGAGAACATGAAGATGGGAGCCACAGTTTTTGGAAACTCCATCTTGAAAGTGACACAGCATCATCGCTGCCATTTGCTATGGGTCACACAGCACAACTCTGGTACAACATGTGAGGGGACTAACAAGGGTCTGCATACCAAGGGGCGGGGACATTTGGGAGCCACCTTGGTAGAGGCACCTGCAGCTATTGCATTCGAAACAGTATATTGATTAGTTTTGCCTGTTTTCAAACCATATATATTAGAATCATACTGTGCTATTTTTCAATTTCTTTCATTCAATATGTTTATAACATTCTCTCGTCTTGCATAGCTAAATTCATTTATTTATGTATCATATCACAATGCATAAACATGCTACAATATTTATTCAACTGTTATAATGGATGGACAGCTTACAAAGATTTGCTTTTACAAGTGGTATGGCTATACACTTTTCTTCTTTTTTGTTTATTTATTTATTTTAAGACAGGGTCTCACTATGTAGTTCAGGCTGATCTTGAGCTTATTACATAGCCCAGGTTGAACTCAAACTCACAGCAGTCCTCCTGCCTCTGCCTCCCAAGTGCTGGAATTATAGACATAGGCCACCACACCCAGCCTTCATTTTTTTTTTTTTGGAAGAGTTACTTTAAGGCATGTAAGAAAGGAGTTAGGCACACAGGCAGGTTCCTGTTGTCACAGCTCTTCTGGAGCCTAAAGCAAGAGGGTCACTTGAGTCCCTGAGTTCAAGGGCAACCTGGGCAACGTAGCAAGATGATGTCTCAAAATAAATAAATACATAAAAAGAAAGAACTGCTGTGTCAGAAGTCATGGCTACCTTCAACTCTACTGGTAACATAAACTCTCCAAAATCATTCCACTTTATGAACCATATTTGATTTTATCAGATTTTCTAATTTTCAACTGTCTGATAAGTGTAAAATGATATTTTTCAGTCATCTTTCAAAAGCCATTTCCAAGGCTCCTGAAAATACCGCAGTTTCTTTCCCAAAAGACTATCCACCTTTCCAAACCTCAGTCCCTTTGTGTCCTTTATGGTTGAAAGACCCTGGCTGCTCCTCTGGACCCCATTTAGTGCGGGGCACATGTGGGTCCTTATTTCCGCTCCTTCTCCTCCCTGCCCCCTATACTCAGTGTGGTTTTTTCCTGGGGTGCATCATCTGCACCCAGGTTGGACAGCCGGAGCACAGTCAGGCCACACCTCAGGCCATGCCTTCCACCGGAAACAACTCCTTCCTGTCTCCCAGGCAAAATTCTTTTCTCAAAGCCCAGTTCAGTTGAGCCTTGAAAATAAGGGGTGAGGGTGCACTCATCTTTTCCCACTGTACTCGTAACATGCTTCTGATACCAGGTGTGTGTGGGGTTTTCCTCACCCACCAAGCAAGCAGTAGATAACTAGCTGTCCTTTTGTTCAACTCAGTGCTGACAGCCAGGTATGACAGGCCTGCAATGTCAACACTCAGGCTGCTGAGCAGGAGGTCACCCCGGGTTAGAGGCAGCCTGGGCTGCAGTGAGTTCAGGGCCAGCATGGATTACATAGCAAGATCCTGTCTCCAAAAAGAAAAAGAAAGAAAGAAAGAAAGAAAGGAAGGAAGGAAGAAAGAAAGAAAGAAAGGGAGAGAAAGGAAAGAAAAGGATGAAGCAACACTGTCACCCTCTACTTGGAGGTAGCATCAGATATTAGGCAGGTTGAAGCCTCAATCCCGCAAGACCGACCCCGTCAATGAGGGCCTCTTAACTCCTGACAGCAATTGTGAGTCAGAAGCACCACAAACCCCACCTCAGGTGGATTGATTTGTTCGAGGAGTTCACAGAGCTAGGGAAATATGTTTGCCGGCTTACGGTAAAGGTTGCACACAGGGCACGGATGAACAGAGGCACAAGGTGAAGTATGGAGGAGGATGTGTGAACTTTTATACCTGCTCCAGGAACCAGCATGTGTTTAGCTGTCCAGCAGCTCTGTGAGCCCTTTTTATTTGGTGGTGGGGGTGAGAGTGGGGGTGGTTAAGAACACTTTATTACATAGGTGTGGTTGATTAACTCATCGGATGTTAGCAATTGTCTTGGTTACTTTTTTCTCGTTGTTGAAATGAAATACCTGACACCCAAAGTGAAGCAAGGAAAGGTTTATTTCTTACAGTTTTGGGGGTTCTAGTCCATATTCAGCTGGCTCCTAGGCAGGAAGGCATGGCGGGGCAGCTGTTCATGGCCAACGCAAACAGTGAACTGGAAAAGGGCAGAAGAAAAAAGCATGCCTTCTTCCCGTCCTTACATTATATGCCAGCTCCGCCCCTGGGCAGGTGCAGCACTCACACCACCAATCCCAGCACTAGACAACAAACCAATCACAAATGCTAGATTCGCCACCTCCATGATTGCATGAGGCTTGGTGGGGGGCAGCTAACTGAATACAAAACATAACAGCAATCAACCTAACTGTAAGCCACTCTCTTCTGGGGGTGAAATGGGGTGGGGTGGGAAAAGACTCTAATCCCCCAACCCTGTCCTTGTGACAGCCCCCACCTGGAAGCTACCTCAGGGCTGCCAGCCACCAGTCAGCTCATTGCATAAAGGAGGACTCCAGGTTGAAGAGTCCTAGGACCTCAGGAATTCTCCATTAGGAAACAGATGAAGGCCAAAAATGTTCACAATACAAGCCCAGGTCTCCGGAGAGAGTTCATCTGACCCCTGCTGGGCTCACAAAGTACACTTAGATGTTCATAATGCTAGGGCTTATTTATTTATTTATTTATTTTTGGTGGCACCAGGGATTGAACTCATAGCCTCGCACCTGCCAGACAGGCACTCAAGCCACTGAGCCAAACTCCAAGTCCTAGCTTTTTGAGGCAGGGTCGCACTATGTAGCTCAGGCTGGGCTTGTGCTCATGTTGTAGCCCAAGCTGGCCTTGAACTCATAATGCTCCTCCTACCTCAGCCTCCTGAGTGCTGGGATTAAAGGCGTGCACCACCATGCCCAGCATCATTTATATATTTACAGACAGGGTCTTGCTATGTAGACCAGGCTGGCCTCCAATTCAAGGCAATCCTCCTGTCTCAGCCTCCCAATGCTGGGATTATAGGTTTGCACCAACACACCTAGAAGCTGCTTTTCGTGTTGAAACAATTATGACACCATCAGGCTTTAACAATGTAACTCATAAAAAATAATGTAAATCAGATCAGGTCCCCCCAACAAAATAGTCTCAGCCTCCCTGCCTTGCCTCCCCCACCCTGAGTTCTGAGGATCAAACCCAAGGCATTATGTATGTTAGGTAAGTATTCTACCCCTGAGCTCTAATTCTAGCCTATGGAATAAAAGAAATGTTCAGAAGTTGGACCAATAGCAGGGCAGGGTGGTGCATGCCTGTAATCCCAGCATTTGGGAGCCTGGGGCAGAAGGATTGCCGAGTTCGGTGCCAGCCTGGGATACATAGTGAGTCCAGGACCAGTCTGACCTACATAGGGAAACCCTGTCTCAAAAAAAAAAAAAAAAAGCCCAATATACTTGGAAATGTAGTGCCTAATAATGGAGATATTTTAAGACAGCAGTTAAATGATAATATGCACTTAACCGCAGAGTTATTTGGGAAAAAATTTTATTCCTTCCTCACACTTTACACTAAAGTGAATTCATGGTGGATTTAAATGTAAAATATGAAGCCTAGTAAATACCAGAAGAAAGCAAGTGTTTTTGTAACAATGAACTGGAGAAAGTCTCTTTTTATGAATGACAGAACTGGCTATGATGGTACGTGCCTGTAATCCCAGCAACCTGGAACTTCCAGGAAGAATGCAGAACGGTGAATAGCAGAGAAATAGTCTCTTTGATATTTGGTGTCCAAACACCAGTATATAGCAACATGTGGAAGACAAGAAGGAGGGAAGAGGGTCCCCAGGACCAGCAAGGATCTAAAGTGAGAATCAAAGCCCATGAAGAGAGTGAGGAGAAAAACCTAAACACAGAAGAAGGAGGTAGCAAGTGGCGCTTTCTCTCTGAGCCCTGACTCCTGAGCCCTGCTTGGGAGGAGTGACTCAAACCTGCAGAGACACAGTGACTACTGGTGACCCCAGAGACTTCTATGGAGAAATGCACCTGTAGAATGGTGCAGTGAATGCAGTGGACTTGGGTGACTGGTAAGTTATATAGGTTCAGACATCGCCCAGGAGAGGGTGATTGGCTGGTAACCATCTTGGAGAGGGGCCAACTGACCTTGGAACTCGGACAAGTTGCAAACTGGCTCCATTGAACAGCTCCCAGTGTCAGGGTGAGGTGGAACTGAGTTCAAATCAGCAGGAGGTCAAGGAACCACGTCCAAGCTGGCAGGAGGCACACAGAGTGATGTAGGCTGAATAAATTGGGTCCAGCCTTACAGCCAGAAACCAACTTGAACTTTAGTGGAACTAAAGGTACAGGCTTGCTGCAATTATCCACTAGCCTTCCATGAATCTACAGCTAGCTAGGCTGGGATTAATTAACATGGATCTGGGCTCTGTCTGCCCAGTTTGCCTACCAGTGACAGCAGACACAGCCTGAAGTGCACATTTTTCTTGTTGTTTTCTTCTTTTATTTTTGTTTTGTTTTGTTTTTTCCTTGTTTATTCTTGTTTTCATGAATGTCAAACAGTGTTTCTAGTTTTCTTCTTGTTGTTTTGTTCTGTTCTTGTCTTTATTTCTTCCTTATTTTCCCTCCTTTCTTCTTCACTAGTTCCCCAAAGATTGTATAATATTCTTTTGTCCTCCAACCTTACTTCTAATCTCTTTCTCTTTCTCTAGCTTTCTGTTTTCCTCTAACTCCTTTTAAATTTTCTCCCCTGAGGGTAAAGTCACATATTGAGGACCTATTTACTATATACAATTTTCTGCGGTTTTTTTTTTTTTTTTTTTGCGGCACCGGGGATTGAACTCACAACCTCGCGCCTGCAAGGGCAGGCGCTTAAGGCACTGAGCCAAACTCGCGGCCCTGGTCTTTTTTTGAGGCAGGGTCGCACTATGTAGCTCAGGCCGGCCTTGCACTCACGTTGTAGCCCAAGCCGGCCTCGAACACACAACGCTCGACCTACCTCAGCCTCCCGAGTGCTGGGATTAAAGGTGTGCACCACCACGCCTGGCGACACTCTGTGGTTTTTTTTAGATTTTGTTATATAATCACAAATACAATTTATATGGTTAAATGTGTAAATTAATAGTTACCGGTTTATGGTTTTGTTTTTTCTGTTTTTTGTTTTTTTTTTTTTGTTTTGTTTTTTGCAGCACCAGGGATTGAACTCACAACCTCACACCTGTCAGACAGGCGCTTAAGTCCCTGAGCCAAACTCCCGGCCCTGGTTTTTTGAGGCAGGGTCGCACTGTGTAGCTCAGGCTGGCCTTGTGCTCGAGTTGTAGCCCAAACCAGCCTTGAACTCACAACACTCCTCCTACCTCAGCCTCCTGAGTGCTGGGATTAAAGGCGTGTGCCACCACACCTGGCTAGACCAGTTTATCATTTTCTAGGCTCTGTTTGATGCTGTAGTTATTGCTGATTGTACTGCATTAGCCAAGATGACATAATTGTTCTAATCAGTTCTTCCTGATATACCAAGACTGAGACTGTCTAAGGGTCATAAACAATACTATAGACCAGTGCCAAAGAACCAGGGGTTAGGCCAAATAGGCAGCAACTTATCAACCCCAATAAATTGAAGAGGTAGGATCCTGCAACAGACTCAAAATCCAAAAGCCAGCTATACCTGGAAGACATCTCTGAGAAGTAGTCATTTCCTAAGAGTTCTAAATACTAGCAATAAAGCGACCTGCCACAAGCCATTTACAAGCATCAACTCAGGAATCAAACCTTTAAAAAGTAGAAAATGAGAAGACACTTAAGCAAGATGCAATCCCAGACTTCCAGCTCACCAAAGGCAACCCAAAGGGCAATGAGGTGGAACAGTACAAAAGCCACCTGCCTGGACTCTCTGAAATTGTAACGTTGGAAGTAATAAAGCAGATTAATGAGGCTCTAGAAAAAAAATCAAATCAGAAATAATCTTAGATAACTTGAGAGATAGTGACCATAATGAAAGACATGGTTACTGACACAAGAGCAGATACAGATTTAAAAAATAGATGAGTTTAGAAAAATGATAGAAACCATGAACACCCAACATAGGAAAGAAATGGAATCCATGAAACAGATTCAAACAAATATCCAGGAGATTGAAAATCCCAGTGAAAGTATATACTGCAGAATGAGCCAACATGAGGATAGAGTGTTATATATAGAAAACAGGATTGCAGTTAGCAATCATGAAAAAGAAGAGTTCTTAACAATAGCAATGGACCATGAAAAATCAACCCAATAGCTTCAAGATGATACAAAGAAGAATAACATAAGATAGATCAGAGTCAAGGAAAAAAAGCAGGAGATACTACAAATGACATTTAAAAAAACAAAAACAAAAACAAAAACCTGTTCACAGAAGTCATGGAAGAAAATTTCCCAAGCAGGGAAACAGAAATTGACATATAGATAAGTGAGGCACATATAACTCCAATTAGCCATGATTAAAAAAAGAAAAAGCTGGGTGTGGTGGCACACGCCTGTAATCCCAGCACTCCAGAGACTGAGGCAGGAGGATTGTTAGACAGATGGACAAAAAAAAAAAAAAAATCAAGAAATATCAGAACTGAACCGAACTTTTGAACAAATGGACTTAGTAGATGTCCACAGAGTGTTCCGCCCCACAACATCAGATCACACATTCTTCTAGGTTGCACACAGTACATTCTCCAAAATATGCCACATACTAGCTAATAGAACATGCTTAAGTAAATGCAAAGGAATTGAAATCATCTCATGTACATTATCAGACTAAGGTACAATGAAATTGGGCATCAAAGGCAAAAGAAACCACAAAAACTTCATAAACACTTGGAAATTAAATAACACCCTCCTGACCAATGAATGGGTCACAGATGAAGCTAAAGAAGAAATTAAGCCAGGCGTGGGGGCGCACGCCTTTAATCCCAGCACTCGGGAGGCTGAGGTAGGAGGAGCGTTGTGAGTTCGAGGCAGGCTTGGGCTACAACATGAGCGCAAGGCTGGTCTGAGCTACATAGTGCGATCCTGCCTGAGAAAACCAGGGCTGGGAGTTTGGCTCAGTGGCTTAAGCACCTGCCCTGGTAGGTGTGAGGTTGTGAGTTCAATCCCCAGTGCCGCACAAAAAAAAAAAAAGGAAGAAGAAATTAAACAGCATCTACAACTGAACAATAATGCCAATGCAATATACCAGAATTTATGGGATTCAGTGAAAGCAGTCCTATTAGGGAAATGTATAGCGGTGAATTCGTATATCAGACAAACAAAGCAAGCTCAAACAAACAACCTAATGTTGAACCTGATTCTAGAAAAAGAAGAGCAAGTCAAGGCCAAAGCTCATATTTATGAGGGATAAAATTATGAAGATCAGAGCAGAAATTAATGTAATAGAGACTAAGAAAACAATGTAAGCCAGGTGTGGTGGCACATGCCTATAATCCCAGCACTTGGGAGGCTGAGGCAAGAGGATTGCTGTGAGTTTAAGGCCAGCCTGAACTGCATAGCGAGACCCTGTCTGAAAAAGACAAAAGAAAGAAAAAAAAAAAATAGGAAGAATCAAGGAATCAAAGAATTGGTTCTTTGAAAGATTAAAATCAGGTGTGGTGGGTAGGGCCAGGAGTTTTGGCTCAGTGGCTTAAGTGCTTGCTTGGTAGATGCCCGGTTGTAAGTTCAATCCCCGGTATAGACAAAAAAAAAAAAAAAAAAAAAACCAGGTGTGGTGGCACATGCCTGTAATTACAGCATTCGGAAGGCTGAGGCAAGTTCCAGACCAGCCTGGGCTAAAAAGTGACTCAAGGCCACAATGAACTGCATAGTGAAACCCTGTCTCAAAAAGACAAAAAGAAAAAAAAAGATAAAGTTGACAAGCCTGTAGCCAACCTTATCAAAAAAAAGAAAGAGAAGATTCAAATCTATGCAATTATGGATGAAAAAGGTGGAGCCAGGCGTGGTGGCTCACCCTTTAATCCCAGCACTCAGAAGGCTGAGGCAGGAGGATTGTTGTGAGTTCGATACCAGCCTGGGCTACAAAGTGAGTTCAAGGCTGGCCTGAACTACATAGTGAGACCTGTCTCAAAAAATAGTGCAGGGGATTTAGCACAGCAGCCTAAGTACCTGCCTGATATTAAGAAAAAAAAAAAAAAAAGAATGAAAACGGTGAAATCACAATAGATCTTGCAGAAATCCCAAATCTGTATTCTCTCTCTCTCTCTCTCTGTTTTTTTTTTTTTTTTTGGTACCAGGGATCAAACTTACAACCTCGCACTTGCAAGGCAGGTGCTTATGTTGTCGAGCTAAATTCTCAGCCCCCTGTATTCTAATAAGATGGAAAACACAGACAAAATATACGGATTTCTAGATATATATGAATTACCAAAGGTAAATCAAAAAGATATAAAAATTCTAAATAAACCAGTATCAGTCAATGAAATTGAAGATGTAATTAAATACCGACCAACAAAGAAAAACTCAGGCTCTGACGGAGTCACTGTTGAATTCTATAAGAAATTTAGAGAAGAACTAATGTCACTAATCCTCAAACTCTAATGAAATTGAAAAGGAAGCAATACTTCCAAATTCATTCCTAGAAGCAAGCATTACACCGATACAAAACCAGAGAAGGATCCAACCAAAAAAGAGAACTACAGGCCAATCTCCCTAATGAGCATAGATGCAAAAGTTCTCAGTAAGATACTGGCAAACAGAATGCAGCAAATCATCAAGAAGATTATACACGGTGACTGAGTAAGTTTCATCCCAGGTATGCAGGGATGGTTCAACTTATGCAAACCAGTAAGTGTAATACACCATATTAACAGAACCAAGGACAAAAAGCACCATAATCATATCAATAGATGCAGAAAAAGCATTTGACAAAGTGCAATATCCATTCATAATAAACCCCCACAGATTATTGGAATAGTGCTTGCTTCAGCTGTGCATATTCTAAAATTGGAAAATTGGAATAGATGGTCTTTAATTCAATCTGATAAAAAGCTATATATTGCAAACTGACAGCCATATTAAATGGACAAAAACTCGAAGCTTATATTCTAAAATCAGAAACAAGATAAGGATGTCCACTATCACCTCTCCTATTCAGTATAGCTTTGGAAATACTGGTCAGAGCAATTAGACAGGAGAAAGAAATAAAAGGAATACAGATAGGAAAGAAGGCAGTTAAATTATCATTATTTGCAGATGACATGATACATTACATAGAAGACCCCAAAAGCTCCACTAAAAAAACTTCTAGATTTAATGACCAATTTCAGCAGCATAGCTGGATACAAAGTCAACACTCAAAAATCAATAACATTCCTGTACACAAATAACAAATTCACTGAGAGAGAAATTAGGGAAACAACACCTTTCACAATAGCATCTGAAAAAAATGAAATTCCTAGGAATCAATCTAATGAAGAAAATAAAAGATCTTTACACTGGGCCGGGCGTGGTGGCGCACGCCTTTAATCCCAGCACTCAGGAGGCTGAGGTAGGCAGAGCGTTGTGAGTTCGAGGCCGGCTTGGGCTACAACGCGAGTGCAAGGCTGGCCTGAGCTACATAGTGCGACCCTGCCTCAAAAAAAAAACCAGGGCTGGGAGTTTGGCTCAGTGCCTTAAACGCCTGCCCTGGCAGGCGCGAGGTTGTGAGTTCAATCCCCGGTGCCGCAAAAAAAAAAAAAAAAAAAAAAAAAAAAAATCCTTACACTGAAAATTACAGTACTATAAAAAAGGAGATTGAAGAGGATATCAGAAAATGGAAAGATATCCCTTGTTGGGTAGGAAGAACCACCATAGTGAAAATGGCCATACTCCCAAAATTGTTATACAGATTTAAAGAAATCTTGATCAAAATATCAATAGCATATCTCACAGAATTAGAGAAAACAATCCTATAATTCAATTGAAACCATAAGAGACCTAGAATAGCAAAAGAAATTCTGGGCAACACAGGCAAGGCAGGGGCATCACAATCCTTGACTTGAAATTATACTACAAAGCTACCGTGATAAAAATAGCAGTGTCAGGGATTTAGCTCAGTGGCGTTAGCACCTGCCTGGCAGGCATGAGGTTGTGAGTTCAATCCCTGGTACCAAAACAAAACAAACAAACAAATAAAAAACAAAAAACAAAACCAACAAAAACCCTCAGCATGGTACTGGCAAAAAACAGACCAGAAGAGCAGTGGTACAGATTAAAAGATGCAGAAACAACTTCAGACATACCCAGCCACCTTATCTTTGACAAAGGAGCCAAACACTCTCACTGAAATAAAGATAACCTCTTTAATAAATGTTGCTGGAGGCGGGCGTGGTGGCGCACGCCTTTAATCCCAGCACTCGGGAGGCTGAGGTAGGAGGAGCGTTGTGAGTTTGAGGCCAGCTTGGGCTACAACATGAGCACAAGCCCAGCCTGAGCTACATAGTGCGACCCTGCCTCAAAAAGCTAGGACTTGGAGTTTGGCTCAGTGGCTTGAGTGCCTGTCTGGCAGGCGCGAGGTTGTGAGTTCGATCCCCAGTGCCGCAAAAAAAAAAAAAATAATAATAATAATAAATAAATAAATAAAATAAATGTTGCTGGAAAAACTGACTTTCTACATGCCAAAGATTAAAACTAGATCCATATCTTTCACTATGCACTAAACTAAAATAGAAATGGATCAAAGATCTAAATATTAAAACAGAAACACTAAATCTGCTAGAAGATAGAATAGGTAGAAGCCTTGAAGACATTGGTGTAGGCAAAGACTTTACGAACAAAACCCAATCACACAAGAAATATTGCAAAGAATCAACAACTGGGATCTCACCTTATTAAAAAGCTTTTACACAGCAAAAGAAACCGTCAAAAGAATGAAGAAAACCCACTGCGTGGGAAACATTTTTCCAGCTGTCCCTCAGACGAAGGATTAATATCTAAAATATATAAAGAATTTAAAAAATCAGATCCCCCCAAATTTAAAGACCCAATCCAAAAACGAGCATCTGAAGTGAATAGACACTTCTTAGATGAAGAAGTAGAAATGGTAAATAAATATATGAAAAAAAAATTTCAATGTCACTAGTCATTTAAGAGATGCAAATTAAAATAACACTGAGATTCCACCTCACTCTAGAAAGAAAGGCCATTACCAAGAAATCAACCAATAACAAATGCTGTTGGGACTCTGGGGAGAAAGGTGCCCTTTTCTACTCTTGGTGGGAGTATAGATTATTGCAACCACTGTGGAAATCAGTGTGGAGATTCTCAAAAAACTAGAAGTTCCAGTCCACCCAGCTATTCTTGAAAGACTTAAAAGCATCATACCACAGCAATATGTGTACACCCATGATTATAGCAGCATAATTTGTAATAGTCAGATCTTGGAAACAGCACAAATAAAAAATTGACACAGCTTTAAAATATAGAGCTCAGTGGAAAACACACAGTGTTAGAAGTGTTTATGGCATACCTACTGCTGTACAAAATATTTATAGATAGTACTATACTTCTGTTTGCATTTGTTTTGAGACAGGGTGGCCTGGAACTTGTGACTAACCTCCTGCCCCACCTCCCAAGAGCTGGTTTACCGGGGTGCATTACCTTGCCTGGCTTCTAGGCCCTTTTTTAATTTTTGGAGACAGTGTTTCATTAAGTCACTAAATTGTCTAGAGTGAGTTTAAATTTGCCATCCTCCTGCCTCTGTCTGCAAGATGGGGATGAGAGATGTGGGCCCCCAGGCCCTTCCTACCTTGTGCGTCAGTGATGCTGGGGGCCAAACCCAGGGTTTTGTGCAAGCTAAGCAAGAGCTCTACCATTGAGTTACACTCAGCCCAAACCAGACTTTTAATCAACTGAATTAACACAAGTGAAAGCACCTTTCAGCCTTTATAATCAAGACCAACTTGTTTCCACGGTCACCTTTCCCACTTCTAAACCACTTGCCCTTCCTCATTAGTTTTAGTCACTCACATTGCTTTTGTCTTCTTTCCTTCCTAAGACATTGTCTCAGCCGGGCGTGGTGGAGCACGCCTTTAATCCCAGCACTCGGGAGGCTGAGGTAGGTGGAGCATTTGTGAGGTCGAGACCAGCCTGGGCTCCAAAGTGAGTTCAAGGCCGGCCTGAACTACATAATTCGACCCTGGCTCAAAAAAAATAGGGCCAGGAGTTTGGTTCAGTGGCTTAAGCGCCCGCTCAGCAGCTGCGAGGTTGCGGGTTCCATCCGATCCGCGGTACCAATAACAACAAAAAAAGTCTCACTCTGTAGCTCAGGCTGGCGTCAAACTGGAGCTTGAGACCCTCCAGCTTCAGCAGTCCACGTGCTGGGACTGTAGGTCTCTGCTATCACATCCACCGCCCCATGGCTTCTCTTTCAGTTTCTAAAATTTGCCAACATCTTCCTAACGCAAGGCACTTGCACAAGCTCGTCCCTCTATCTTGGTTCTGATATTGAGATAGGAGGGTACGGGGTGCCAAAGCTGGCCGGGGTAGTGGGTAGTAGGTGTGTTCCCAACACACTGCATGTGGATTTCTCCCCAGAACTCAGGCAGGTTTTCCATAGTATGGCCAAACTCGACTCCTGCCTGAGGAGTGGAGGAATCCCAGCACCGCCTCTCAGGACCCGGATGTAGATGTTCTCGTGGATTTCCTCTAGATTTAAACAGTATAAAAGAAATGTAGATCGGAACTATCTTAGCTTTCCATGATAGCTCACGATGTTTTCCAGATGTAGTGTGTACTTTTATCTTTCCTGTTACCCTCTCCTTCTCTTTACTCGGCCCAAGCTGGTGCTGCAGAGACAGTCTCTCTCACACCGCACTTTTACTTTCTCAAATAAACTTTGCCACTGCTTTTTGCTTGTTTCATTCAAGTCTTTTTTCCAGACAGGAAGAACCTGGAACCTAACTCTAGAAGGAGAGACAAGCAACCCCAACCCATTAATGTTTAGTTTGAGAGTCACTTTTTTTGTTTGTTTATTTTAGCAACAATCTGGCTGAGAACAATGTCATTTCTTCAAAGAGTCCAGCCCAGTCGACCCTACAGAAAAATTGTTGAGTAAATGCCTCTGCCTCACTGGCCAGGGACAGCAGGATTTACACGTTTGATCAGCCAGTCTAATGCAGTATCTCTCCCTGTACCGTCTTTGTCATAATGTCCTGATTTACTTCTGCACAGTCACTATTTGTGATTACCTTGTTGGTGTATTTTCTAAGATGTGTATTGTTTCTCTACACCCCCAGGGTAACAATCCTCATGAAAGCAGGGACCATGTCTGTCTTAATTTTAACTCTATCCTCAACAACCCAAATTATAAACTTTGTGTGCTGTGCTTATGTGGTAATAGGGATTAATCCCAGGGCCTCTTGCATGCTAGGCAAGCACTCCACCACCGAGCTATACACTCTCAACCCCCAAACTATAAACATTTGTTGAATGAATTCACGCAGCACACAGAACTATGGACGAGACACTATTCTATGGACTCAGCAAACAATAGCTCTTTTAATCTTCACTCAGTGAAAGAGGTTGTTACCATTACTCATTTTACAGTCGATGAAATGAAGGCACACAACAACTGAGAAACATGCCTAATGGGCACAGTTGGCCACCAGAGAGAAACTGGCTAATCACACCGTGAGGCTTTTCCGTATACAAACGGGTTGAAGGATGAAATTGAATGCATGGATGGAAATATATTCAGACCTCCCTCAAGGGGGCGCTGTCTTCAAGGTCTTGATGCCCGTCACTCCAGGCGCGCACTTCCTTTGCGTCTCGGGCTCGCGCGCGCTGCCGCGGCACCGGAAGTGACTGAGCTTGCAAGTTCCCCCGGTCTCTTCAGGGGAAACTGAGGCCGGCCTGTTCTGGAGAGACGGCGCGAGCAGTCAGCCAGGTAGGCCGGTCCGAGTCCGCAACGCGGAACTCGGCCGCGAAGAGCTCTCGCGTCTGGAAGCCGTCAGGCCAATGCAGTGGGATGTGGCCCCCCACAGCTTGCTGGGCTCGCAGGTGAGAGCGCCGCCTCCCCTGTGCGTGACAGGCGCTGCACCCAATGGGAGCCTTCGCCGGCCCGCTTCCGTGCTCACTGGGTTCACTGATTGGCTACGGTGGGGCGGGCCGCCGGGGGCGAAACCCCTCCTCTCAGAACGGTCTCGGGGGCGCCCCGAAGGAGGGCGGTTGCCTAGCAACGGGGCGGTGGCTCGGCGGGTACCGGGCCTAGCAAGCGCGAGAAGCCGCGAGGCCGCAGCCCACCCACCCCGGGCTCTGGAGAGGTGCAAACTCCAGTCCTTGAGCCCACCGTGGGGCCTCCAGGAAGCCGCCTTGGACCGCCCAGGAAAACGCGGGCTCAGCTGTAGGGGGCCTCGAGCAGGCCTCGGCCCCTCTTCCTGACCCAAGGAAAGGCCCAGCGCCTCCCCCTCGCCCCATCTTTGTGCAGGGCGCCGGCGGCCATTGTGTCCGGGCGGGGAATGGAGGACCTGGCAATCTACCACCGCCACGTACAGGGCCTTTGGGAAATCCAAAGAAAACTAGCGGCGTTTGTGGGGGGTCCCCGGCCTTCAGCCTCCCGCAAAGGCCCGGGGGCGGCCTTTCTGAGGTCAGGTCTCAGATCTGAGGCACTCTCCCCTTCCCTGTGTCCCTCTTCGAAACTTGAGATCCATTGAGAAATCCCTTCGGGGTTTTCGGAAGCCTCACCCAGGGCTGACACTTAAATAGAAAAAAAAAAAAGAAAAAAATCCCTGCACTAAATCCACAGCAGCCACCTCCGGGAGAGTTCTCCTTGGCTCCCAGTAGGAGGCGGAGAGCCAAGGGGCGTGCGAGAGCGAGGGGGCTGGGCTCCCGGGTGGCTGGAGGCCGCTGCTGCAGCGCGGAGAGGCTGTCCTCGATCCGGCGATGGAGGAAGCGAGCGAGGGGGCAGGTTCCTGAGCTTCGCAATTCCTGTATCGCCTTCTGGGCTCCCAGCCTACCGGGTCGCATGATCCCTCCGGCTGGAGCTGGGTTTTTTGCCAGCCGCCGCGAGGCCGGCTGAGTTACCGGCTAGCCGGCCGCCACCTCCTCTCCCGACCTGTGATACAAAAGATCTTCCGGGGGCTGCACCTGCTTGCTGTCGCCTAAGACGGATTTGAATGTAGGTGGTGTGGGGGCAGGGGGGGGAAGGGGGACTGCCCATGGTGGTGACTTTCCGAGGAAGGCGTTTTGGAGAAAAGGGGGTGGCTGTGGTAAAAGAGGCTGATGAGATGATTCAGAACCCACTTGTCCTTTCAATTTGACTTCACTGAAGTCTCTTGGAACCTGGACCCAGACCACCGTCAGAACCACAAAGAAACCAATTCTGGTACCTGGAGGGGAAATGGGATGTTGCAGGGTAATTGGCATGCATATTAATTTCTTTTTTTCCTGAAGCTCTTTCTCTCTCTTCAGAACCTTATTTTGGCTTTGGATCTTAGAAGAGAATCACTAAACCGAGACCAAACTCAGTGAGTGAGCAGGTGTTTTGGACAATGGACTGGTTGAGCCCATCTCTATTATAAAAATGTCTCAGAGCAACTGGGAGCTGGTGGTTGACTTTCTCTCCTACAAGCTTTCCCAGAAAGGATACAGCTGGAGCCAGTTTAGCGATGTGGAAGAGAACAAGACTGAAGGCCCAGAAGGGACTGAATCAGAGATGGAGACCCCCAGTGCCATCAATGGCAACCCATCCTGGCATCTGGCAGATAGCCCCACGGTGAATGGTGCCACTGGTCACAGCAGCAGTTTGGATGCCCGGGAGGTGATCCCCATGGCAGCAGTGAAGCAAGCTCTGAGGGAGGCGGGCGATGAGTTTGAACTGCGGTACCGGCGGGCATTCAGCGACCTAACATCTCAGCTCCACATCACCCTGGGGACAGCATATCAGAGCTTTGAACAGGTAGTGAATGAACTCTTCCGGGATGGGGTAAACTGGGGTCGCATTGTGGCCTTTTTCTCCTTCGGCGGGGCGTTGTGCGTGGAGAGCGTAGACAAGGAGATGCAGGTATTGGTGAGGCGGATCGCAACCTGGATGGCTACTTACCTGAATGACCACCTAGAACCTTGGATCCAGGACAACGGCGGCTGGGTAAGAACCACGCCCCTTATGTGTCCCTTTTCTTTGCGATCCCCACCAGCCCTCCCCCTGTATCTCTTTCAGTGATGGGGATGTTGATTATTAAGGAGACCTGCACCACAAGGGGTCTTTGGAAATAAGGATGAGCCAGTACTTGATGGATTCCTCTCTTTGCATTCTGATCACCTTCACGACCCCATTCCTGTGTTCCAGTTTCTCAGCAAAAAAAACATAGCCTGTCTGTTCGTTTAACTCAAAACCTTTGAGAATAGGAAGTTGGTCCAGTGCCTCCCTCACCCTGATATGGTGGTCACCACACGGAATGGTGATGCACATAATACCTGGGGGAGCTGATGACCCACAAGCCCTTCATCTTTCTCCTGCAGGGTTGTCAGTCCTATCCTGGCTTCCCTCCCCCAAAGCAAGTTTCCTTTATATCCATTTGTGTGCATTGGACTCCTCTCAGACCATTTGGGTAGGCAGGAATTCCCACTGGCTTAGATGACTGAAGACTGGCTGATTTTAGGGCAGCATAGGTTGTGCCGATTGTGTTTGTGCTGTTTCTCTCAACTTCATCTTCTCCAAAGTGTGTAATCTGCATGACTGGTCTGTTTGTGGAGCTCTTACTGTGTCATATTAAGTCGCCGGACTTTGCACCTCACTGCCTGGGGTCAGTTGGGGAGTCCCAGCTGCTCTGCCTGATACTTTCTGACCAGGAACTAGGGGGCCTCTTCACCATGCTGTTTGCTGTCAAAGCAAGAACCCCATCTGTGGGACTCTCTGTAGAACATTAAGATTTGGTGACAGACAGGACACAGGTGTAAGCCCTGAACCTGTCAGTTAATTAGTGTGACCTTGAACAGACTGGTTTACTTGAGCCTTAGTTTCTTCCACTAAAAAATGTGGCAACTGCTCCGTGCCTTGAAGAGTATCTTGGAGTATTGTGAATCTTAGATAAGGTGAGCACAGTGACTGACACCAGAAAGTTCCTTTTCTGTGGAGGGAGAAACCTCCTGCTCACCACTAGTCAGGATGAGCTGGAGGTGGGAGCTTCGTTATCAGTGGTAACTGTAGGTAATTTTTACCCTTCTTCAGTGAACTCTGTTCTACTTCTTTGGCTTATCTCCCTGCCTAGGGGAGGTATATGTTTTAGGAGAGGTATTCTGTCCCTTCAGAATAAGCAGAAGACCTACAGGCTGTGGGAAATAAGTCATCCATTGCAGGAGCTGAGGTGGGAAAGGCCATGCACCACGGACTCAGGAATGTCAAGAATGCAGTTGTCCATAGGTTGGGCCTAGGGTGTGGCAGGCACCTCACTTTACCACTGAGCCTGGGACCTCTTGGGTGTGCCCTGGAACCCAAACTCCTCTTGGTTCTCATTTCTTTGAAACTTTATCAGCTCTTCCCCTCTACCAGCTTTTGTGAAAACCAAGGAGGTCATCAGTGGAGGTCAAATGACTTGGTCAGAATTGAGGGAGATAAAAGTGGGCTCTCTTGAGCTAAAGATGACCAAACTTGAAAGCCATTCTGTAAATGAACTCCCTGGGGGGTAGAGGAGATAAATGATTAATTAGTTCCTGTTGGTTTGTGTGATGACCTGTTCTTTTCCCTCCTGCTTCAGTTCTCATTGGGGGCAAATATTTGTTCAGCTGATTACAGAAGGAACAGGGTTTCAGCACTGTAGTCACATTCTCTGAAGTAGGGACTTGGACCCTTTGCCCAAGTGGTTCTAATTGCCTTTGGCCAGTGGTCTTAATACCAGGTAAGTTGTTGCCAACTGTACACAAATGGCAGCCTGTTCTGCCAGCCAGCCTCTGCAGAGGGCTACCCTGACCAGAGGATTGCCAGCTGCCTGGTGTTGCTTAAGAAAGGACTTAGACATAGCAGCTCTGGACAAGTTCATTAGGTCTTTACTAGATTGAAATTCCACCTTCCATCTCTTTGCTCAAGAATTAGCAGAACCCGTTGGACAACATACCACATGTTACTTCCTCTTGGTGAACAGAGGGGATGTGTGCAGAAGAGCCAGTTATGTCAGAACCATTTCTGGACATGCATTCTTCCCCTGTGGCCAGGGGGTAAAGAACATTTGACTCAGAATCCTTTGAGCCTGGGGTACCCACCCACTTCCTCATTAGGAGTGTCCTGTTCTGAGCTGTGTGGACTGGCTATTGCAGTGGCATCTCATAATCATCCTGTAGGCTGCAGCTGGGAGATCTTTGAGCACAGGAGTTACAGCCAATCCACCCACAGATATGCTGTAAAGTTAGCAACTCTACAGGAAAGGGGAAGGAAGTTAGCCTTTATTGAGTATCTCAGTGTATTTGGCGTGGTGTGTTAGGTCCTTTACTTGTGCAACTGGTGTATTGAACACCTACTATGGAGCAGACATAGTGTCTTCCATCATGGAAATGATAGCTCTTTCATGTATTCCACACATGAAGCCCCTAGTGGCACAGTGACTGACCTCAGTCGTCTATCAGCCAGTTGAGTGTCCAAGTGAGAATGTGCACAAAGCTTGGCCTAACTCTGAAGCCTGAACACTTTCCATCCATACCAGCTTGTCCAGGGAGTAATAAACCCAAACAGACTGGTGTAGAAAGCCACAGATGCTGTAAAGGTGCTCACTCTGAGCTGCCTTTGTCACCAGCAGCAGGTTTCCAAAGGTGTGAGTGGCCTCAGTATCTGGCAATGGTAAAAGTCAGATGCGATAGTTGGCAAGTGGGCCTTAGGGTTTTGCCCTGATTGGACTTCTTATTGGGTTCTTGTTAAAACTTCAGGCTAGGGATGTAGCTCAGAGATAGAGTGCTTGCCTACCTGCGTGAAGTCCTGGGTTCAGTCCTTAAGAAAACTGCTTTGCAAAAAACAAAAACATCAGTCCTTGCCAAACAGATGACACTGGCGTGCGTGCAGGGAGGTGCCCTGTCCCAGGTAACGCTGTTTAATTGCAGCGTGATACTCCAAGGTCTGGATTTTCAGCCTCTAGCCACACTATCTGAGTCACCTGGCAAAATGCTGAACCTGTTTGTCTCATCCATTTGTTTCTCCCAACTGTAAAATAGAATAATGATAGCCAGCTGCCATAGCTTGTCTCTAGTAAAGGATCTAGAATAAAAGCCCTTCCCTTACCTTAATTGTAGGGTGGAAGCACTTCTTTTTAATGAATGGGCTTCGTCCATCAGGGAACTGAACCTTGCCTCCTGGAGTGACTCCTTAAGAAACAAAGCCAGTTCCTGAAATACTCACTGGAGGATTGTATGAGCTTTCCAGTGGGATTGTGGGTGAGGACACAGGTGGATCAGTCCACTTTGGGATAGCTGTCTCTGGAGGAACCCTTTAGGCTGATGGAAACACCATTTTTGAGAGCTATGAACAGGGTGTGTGGCAGGAAAATATAAGATGGCCTTTGGAAGGCTGCAAGGCTCCATTCTCCCAGTTTCTGTGGTCCTCTTGCCTGTTCTGGCTTCTTTGGCATTGCTTAGTTGAGATACTTCAGCATTCTTTGCAAATGTTGGCAATTCTGTGGTTTTCTTGGGGCAATCCCATTAGAAACCCCAAATGGAAATTTTTAGTAATCTTGTTCAGGTCTCAAAATGAAGTAGAATTATTTCAGGGGTTCCCCCTTGGGACACCCACTTGTTCTGGGTGTACATTTTAGGTTGTTCTTAAAAACTCTCTTGCCATCACAGGGTTTTCCAGACTTCTTAGGAATAATTTCCCCAGTAGACCCATGAAGGCCTTCAGTTGGTTAGTTTTCTGTTAGAAAATTACCCAGGTAGTTTTTAGCGGACCGCAATGGAACCTGAAGGGTTTTCTTGACTTTCTTGTGGGCGGTTACCAGATAGATACCGTTTGGGCTTCAGGAAGCAGCAGTCTGCTGACTGTCCCTGCTGTAGGCACCTGTCCTAGGGCTGGTGCCTTAAGCATTCTGTCCGTGCCTGACTAACCTCCCCAGTTTTTCCAGTGCTCTCAGCCTTCTATCCTGAGGCTTTCTTTTAGCAGTTGTGATTTTGTCTGGGTTTAGCTTGGATAGATTTAGGGGTAAGTCTCACCGAGCTGCTCTTCTACAGAAACAGAATCTACTACCTTGATTTATTAGGGCCTTGGCCCTGAACCCTAGCCTCCAACTCAAGCCCATAGTGTCCTAAGGAGTCACTCTCTTTTCTTTGAAGGAGTCACTTTGTCTTGAATCCTTTGTCTCTTCTGTCCCTGCAACCTACTGTCTGTCTTCCCCATTCCCAGTTGGCAGACCTGAGTCACAGTCCCAAAGGGGTATTTCTGTTTAGCCTGGGAAAGAGAAGACCCAGGAGAATATATTACCAGCTTCAAGTGTGTGAAGGAAGAGGGACTCAACCTTTCTCTTGGTTTGGTCTGCGGTGAACTTTGGATTGAAGAGAAGAATCTAACAGTAGTAGAGTTAAGTTGGTGCACAGAAGGTATTTCTAGCAAATATCCTCTGTTACAGAGTTAGGAGCTTCCTGAGGGTGGAGCGCCCATCTTGTCCACACTTATTTTCCTCACCACTGACCACAGGTCTTGGAAATTCTAAATTTTTGAAGAAACAGACATTATCAAGCCAGAATAACAGTTATGGAAGTGGACCTTTTTTTTTTTTAATTTTTAAGATCGAAGAATGAATTTTAGCAACAATGGAGGGTAAGAGCAGATTATATTTATTGTGAGAAAGAAAGCTTCTGTCTGAGAGAGACAGAAGGGGTCCTGAGTGGGTTGCCCTGGAAGTGGACTTTTACCCATTCATTCATTCAGTGTTTATTGAATTCCTGCTGTGTGCCAGGCTGTCCTAGGTACCTGGAATACAGCAGCGAGCAAAACTTAGTTTCTGTCCTCATGGAGCTCACATTCTAATGGGAGAACCAGACAGAAAATACATAATCGTGCAGTGACATTTCTGTCAACCACATAGTGCCATAAGGTATATGGCCTGGTGACACTTGTAGCCGCCTCAGTTCACTTAAGTATACTTTGATGTTCACACAACAAAGCCTAAGTCTAAGTTACAGAAGGACCAGAGACGGGGAGTTGTATATGAGTAAAAATTGTCTTGTTAGCTGGGCATGGTGGCACACGTCTGCAATCCCAGCAGTTGAGAGGCTGAGGCAGGAGGATCATCATAAGTTCAAGGCCAGTCTGGGCTACATAATGAGTTCAAGGCCAGCCTGACCTACAAACCGAGATCCTGTCTCAAAAAAACAAAACAAAAAAGGTTGTCTTGTTATACAGATAAAGTGTCTCTGGTAAAGTGTCTGGGGCAGCCTTCTTTCCAATAACAAATACTTTTCTTTAAATTTCTTTTGCAGAAGGACAGCTTTTGAGAACTACTTCTATGTCTGCAGTTTCTCAGAATAACCAGCTCAAAATATGCCAAAAGAAGCATATTTTTGGAGTGGCGTATTTTCATTTCCTACAGTCAGTCATATTTTGGGGTGGTGTGTCCTGATCTCCTCCAACGAAGGTGTTGCCAAAAAGTGTTATTTGAGCCAAGACTCAAGGGGTAGAGGTAGTGGATGATGTCGGTCCCTCTCAAGGAAGTGTTTTAGGCAGAGGGGGTGGGCTTAGCGGGGAATGAGTTTGGCATTTTCAGGGATGGGCAGAAGTCTGTGTGATTAGAGAAGAAACAGCAAAGGCACAAAGGTAGTGTGCAAGGGCAGAGGATGGTTGTGTTGGGGAAGGGACAGATGGCTGGAAGGTAGGGCATTACAAGCCCTGGTGAAGCTTTGGCTTTGGAATGCAGAAGAGACTAAGGAAAGGTTTGGAGCATGGGAATTAATGCTTTGAATTCTGCAAATGGTACAGCAGGGAACCTAGTGAGGAGGCTGGTGCAGCTGCCAAATGGCAAAGCTTTGTGGTTTTAATGTGGAGGTAGAGGGTAGTGACAGTGAGAGGGCGCTGGAGAATAAGACCAGGCCTGCACATTGTGTATTGATGGCTCTGTCCAGCCACCTTGAAGGCCATGTTTTTCAGCTACATGAAGACCTTAGAATCCAGGCTAAATCAGCTAACTGTTCCTCAGGACTAGTTCTCTCCACATGTGGTTTTTTGATGAATGATCCTCCTCCACTCTAGCAGTGTTTCTGTCTGAATCACTGCAGCTCGTCTGGGTTCAGATCCAAGCCTACTCATGTCTATCTGTGTGACCTTGACAAGCTCCTTTGATCTCCCTGAACGTTGGGACAAAGAATATCTGCTTCATAGAGTGGTGCTGCAGACACAGTGAGTGAGGCAGTGAAGCAGGCCTGAGATATGTTAGGGCCTAGTGCCATGTTGGTATCATCATGGGTATTATCTCTGCTGTAAAACTCATGTAGATACCCAGTCACAGGGTCTTGAGCATCCTTTCTCCTCCTTCATAGCACTCCCCTGGCCCATTCCCAGGGCAGGCTTGCTCTTAGCATCTTCTTGTCATGGTCAGAGCTCTCTGGTGTTTGCCCAGGTGGTCCAGGCACTCTCTGGTCTTGGTTCTGCTCTTGATGGCATGTTGGAGGGCTCGAGGTACACGGCTTAGGAATCCTGGTTCTCCCTGGCCTTTGGCCTCGTGGCAGAGTCCACCATTATGGATATTTCATACTAGGAGTGCTTTAGGATGGCTCTTTCCTGTTGACCAGTAAAGCATCTTAACTAGCCCCAGGATTAATGTAGGGAAGCTTGTCGCTGACCCCGCAAAAACAGTACATCACATTCATGTAGGAAGCACTTGTATATCCACCCTGCAGTTTTTTGTTTTTATTTTGGAGACAGGGTCTCACTATGTCGTTCAGGCTGGCCTTGAACTCACAGTGATCCTCCTGTCTCAGCCTCCACACCTGGCCCACCTTTCGTTTTTGATCCCATAGCCATCATAGAGTGAGCCAAAGGATGTCCTCCCTGCGTGACAGGAGGGAGGGCAGGTTTGAGAGATGAAGTGACCTCATGCTCACGTGCTGGGTGATGTGTGCAAGTCTTTTAACTTGTGATGGCTGTACTAGGAGCACGTAGTTCTGAAGACTGAGTGAGCTGATTGATGGGCTTGGCATGCACAACAGTGACTGTTAATGGCGGCGGCAGCAGCACCATCACCATGGGGCTCCTTCAATCCCTACATCTGCCCTTCTGTTCCTTACATACCGATTTTTGTAAAGAGTATTTTCATAGAAAGAAACTACTTTGGGAGCTTCTGCTACTTGATTTCCTCCCTGACGAGATTCTCAGACCAGGCCTGCAGCGAGCTCCAAGCTGAGGCTTTGGGCAGACTCCAGAACACCCCTCGGAACTAGAGGTTTTTCTGTTGCTCTTCAGGAAATGCCATTGCAATGACTTCCATGGACGGCTTCCTGTCCCAGCCCAGCAGGCGGATTCCTGCTGGCGAGATGTGGAAACTGGAAAGTAGCGTCCCTAGAGCCCCCCACCCCACCGCCCTGCTTTTTTTGGCCCTCGCCCTCCCTTTCCTCTTGTCACTTTTTTTTTCCCTCCCACCCTTTTCCCCCTTTACCTAACTTCTCTCCTGTAGCCTGTGATGCTCCTTTTAAGATTTAGAAAATACCTTTCTGTTTAGTTCTGCCATACCATCCCCCCACCCTATGCTAGGTGGGGAGGGACATCAGTCAGCACTCTTGGGTCTCTTTCCTTGGCTCCGTCAGACAGTAGCAGTTTCAGGCATGGACTACCCCTAGAGCAGCATTAAACCTGTCACTTGGAGTGCCCTGTGTCATCCATTACCCAGGTTCAGCGTTCCCTGAGGGGTTCCCACCCCACCCCTACATAGGACCAAGATTCCCAAGGGATTTTGCTGGAGTTTGGCACATGTAAATCCTGCCTCTTGGAAACTGATGGCAGGGTGGAGTGAAACTGAGCCTGCCACCCCCACCCCCAATCACCTTTTCAGGAGGAAGCTAAGGAGGTTGAAAACCTTGTTGGACAATCATCTGAGGAATGGGAGCTGGCCTGGGAGGGGATTGGAATGCACTCAACTATGCCTCAGATCCTTTGTTCCACTCTTGAAAGGGAAACATTCCCCTCCCTCCTCCCTGGCCACACACACACACGTGCCTTTGTTCCCCGAGTCAGAGTCAGGCAGGGCCGGGAACACAGTGTCCCTTCCAAGGAGCCTGACTGCCTCCCTAGGGGCTGGCCCCTGGTCAGTGGGACTGGGATTTTTGCCCAGGAGCCTCCAGTCTCCTGTCCCTTCCACAGAAGAGTCTCAGAGGCTGAAAACGTGCCTACAAACAGCTGCCCAGGCCCTTCTCTGGAATTATTCCACGGGATGCCCTTGTCCCAGGATTAAACAGTCCCTCCCTCTTATTCCGCTTGGTGATTAATATTATTGTTAAAATTGCTATTAATAGCACCTAACATTTATTGAGTGCTTACTGTGTGCCAGGCATTGTTCAAAGTGTACTGTGAGTATTAATTGATTACATTTTCACAGCAAAACTCTGAAAAAGGTACTGTTATTATCTCCTTTCCACAAATAAGGAAACTGTGGTAGACAGGTTAGGCACGTTATGCAAGGTAGCACAGTTAGTGAATGGCCAAGCCTGGAAGGGTAGCTTCCGGGCCTCTACTTTTAAACACTGCCCTCCATTTCACCAACCACTTCACTAGTGTCTACCTGATTGTCCAGTGCTTATTTATCCTGGCTTCTGTTGACATCGCTGTGTTACTGTCCCAACAACTTTCTCACTGTAGGACACTGAGATTTGGAAGGGCTTGTAGTTAGCAGGAAACAATTGAGATTTGAAACCAGGTTCATCTTATTCTAAAGCTTATGCTGTTTGTCTCTAGAAATCCTTAAACATCCTACTAGGTAGGTGGTAGCTTCATTTTATGGTTGAGAAAACTGAGACTCAAGAATGATATGCCCAGGTCCTTACAGGCTATGAGGTACCAGAAGAAGCTGGGTTTCAAACTTGGGTTGTTTGTCTTTAGAACACTCTACTGCCTTGGTAGTCTGTAATGTAATGACAATTCCTGTCATGTGAGTGGTGCTGCTTTATAATTTACCAGGCTTCTTTATCTCCATTTCCCAACAAGGTAGGTGAGGTGGGTATGTTTGCCCTCATTTCTAGGGAGGAAATCAAGGAAAGGGAGGTTGTCCTATAGTAAGTGGCAGTGTCAGAGCCTGTGTTCTGGTTTTTAACCCATTGTTGCCACTGCTGCTTGCCTTCCCTAAGGCCGCATTCGTTACTGATATGGTAGTTTTGTTGTTTTGTTTTGCAAATGATGAATGCCTTAGATGTGCTAAGAGGTGAGGAGTGCTGTGGGTATGTGGTGAGTGGAACTGGGTGCCATTTCTCAATGATGTGGGTCACGGCTCCATACCTTGGGCCTGGCTAGTGTCCCTCCACCACCACCCATCCATGCCCTCAGCCTCTAGACACACCTGGCAGGGTACATTGTAGTTAGTCACTGACTCAGCATATCTAGATGAAACTCTGGACTTGTATTTGAAACAGCTTGACTCCTTGTTGGTGGCATAAAACAAGGCAAACCAGCTTCCAGTTCTCATCCATAAGCCTGAGAGAGTAATGCCAACTACCAGAGCAAGCGGACACATAAATGAGAAAGTGAAGTGCACAAGTGTCTTTTAGTAATAATGACCAGTATCACAGTATGTGTTGAGTGCTTGTTTGCTCTGTGCCAGGTGCTGCATTTGTAACCTTGATAATAATCATCTTGGTCCCCACAACTGCCCAAATATGAAGGAGAATCTAGGCCTCAAGAGGCTCCATAATACTGCATAGCCACAGTAACACATCATCAAAAGCATAGCTGGGTCTCACACTAAGGTGTGTCTGGTGCCAGAGCCTCTCCTTAAACCACTGTGCCATTGCTTTGTTGCAGGCCTGGACTGGTTTCTTTTACCCTGAGTGCCTGGCACAGAGCATGAGGTTGAGCAAGGTCTTGGCCAGCAACATGAGAGTAGTTACCAGTAGATGCAGGTTAGGCTACAAAAAACATCTCTGCCCCTAAGGACACAAACTCATTTGAAGCAGTGGGAATAGCCCAAAACTTGGCTTGTGCCAAATCTGTGGTGTATACTCCAAAAGCAGAAGAGGTCAGACCTTGCTGGCTGCTTCCCACAGGTGCCCTGGACCTCTGCCAGGGGCCTCACTTCCACTCTGAGCTACTGCTACAACTTAGATTACTCAGTCCAGGGGCCTCCCCTCTCGGCCTGCACCCCAGCCACCTGCATTGCCAGGCTATACTCCCCTCTGTGCCAATAGTGGAGAGGGTCAGAAGGGGATGACCACTGGAGGCTTGAAAAATCATAGCTTTGCTTCAGCTTCTTATGATTTTCGTGGAGGCCTCAGTTTTCTCATCTGTAAAATGAAGAAAATAGTAATGATTAGTCTCTTCTTCATAGGTTTGCTGTTTTTCCTTTGCCAGGATCACTCTTCCTCTGGATTGGAATAGAACTATCTTTTTATGATTCAGACCTCAACATAAATATTGACTCTCCAGAGGCCACACATATATACTTGTTTACTGTCTGTTGCGCAAAAACATGAGGTTGGAGAGTATAGGGCAGTGGTGGTGAACCTATTGCTGAATGCTCTGAAAGGTTTGCCAGCATTGGTATAGGGCTTCTTCCTTTACTTTCATTCCTACCATCTAGCAGAGTGCTTGGCTCTTAGGAGATACTCAGCAAATATTTGTTGAATGACTAATTGACCACCTAGCCCCTGCCTGACACAATAGACTCAGACACTGTTAGCTGTCATTATATATATGGAAGATGTGGACCACAAAGGGTTCAAATAGGTGAAAGCAATATGACCAGAACAGGTTAGATGGATAAAAATCACCCAGACAGATACAGAGGCTGGGAGTGTATGGAGCATTTCAGCGTTGGTGAGGAGGCAGACTGGCTAGAGTTGACAAGGGCTTGGGCTGGCAGGCTGGGTGTGGTGGTGCACGCCTATAATGCCAGCACTCTGGGTGAGGCTAAGGCAGGAGGATTGCGATGAGTTTGAAGCCAACCTGCGTTACATAATGAGACCCTTTCTCAAAAAACCAAAACAAAAAGGAAAAAAGAGAACCTGGGCTGGCAATAAAGCCCAGCAGGCCAGAGGGAGTGGGTAACTGATGCCAGTGGCCTCTGGGCAGAGGGCCGGGGATGGGGTGGTTGGTGGTAGAGGTAGGTCTAGAGGGAAGAGTCCCAGAGCCCTGTAGGATGCAGCCAGGTCTTCAGTATGCCGGGGAAGAAAAATCCAGGAAGAGCTACAGGGAGATAAAAGCCAGAGGCACCTGCAACCTGTGATCAGGTAGGCTGCCCTTGTTATTTTGGGGCTGAGAGCCAGGTGCAAATTCAAAGGATTGATTGAAGCCTTTTGGAAACCCTGGCCTTAGCAGGGTAAACATCACCTGTCTCCTGCCACCTGCTGCAACAATGCCAGGAAGGTACCCGGGACAGGCCCAAAGGGTCCTAGCTTTCTTGCTACCCTGATAGAGCAAGAAATGCCCTCCAGGGGAGGCCACCCCTCCTGTGCCCCACAACTCTCTTTCTGAAAGGCTCAGGTGACAATAAGGTATATCCTGTTGGAGGCCCTCTGGTTCTGGCCAAGAGAAGGCAAGGTTGAGGCACTGGGAGCCGTTGACAGCTGGGCCCAGCTGGGGGGAGGGGTCAGTTTGGGAGCAGGTGCAGATTTCGAGGAGGGTGGGGCCTGAAGGGAAGTGTAGGGATCTTGATAGGCTACAAAATTTCCCTCCCCATCCCCCAGCCACAGCTGGCTTCTCCAGGAACCTGGTGACCTAGTTACAGTGCTTACAAATAGTTAGCTTAGCTTGCAGTTCAGGGCTGTACCAGTTCTCCTCTCTGAAGCTTCTTGGGTCCAAAAGGTGCCCTTGCATTTCCCCAAGGGGGTTTCAAGTGAAACACAAGCGCTCTGTCACATGTACAGGCTTCTCCCCCAAGGGAAGAAAGAGCCAATGAGGCTTCTTCCCTTTTTCCTTGGGTGCCTCTCTTCCAGTCCCAGGGAAAAGACTCCCCTGCCCCATCCGCTTCTGTTTGGGGTGGGAGTGGCAGTTGGAGGTCACAAGCTTCTTCCCTTGAGGGTCAGCAGAGAGGGAGATTCCTGTTGTACTAGGCCGGTGATGGTAAACCTTTCAGAGCTGTTGCAGATGCAAACAGCACACTGCTGCATGTAGGTTTTCCACCACTGGCCAGGGCATAACCAACCATTCTCTCTTTTGTTCCCCATCTAAATGGGATGTTAAGTATTGATGACAAGAAGTGAGGACGACGGCTAGGGAATTTGGAGGCCCCACCTCTCCTAGGCAGAAGCTGTTCCTCATATTTCAGGTGTCTGCCTTACCAGTTCCTTCTAGGGGAAAATTCCATCATTATCAAGAATCAGGTACAAAATTGATAAACCAGTGCCGAATCCCACCTGTTTCTCTTTGGTGAGTTACTTAATCTTTTTTTTAAATTTTATTTATTTATTTATTTATTTTTTGGTACTGGGGATCGAACTCACAACCTCGCACTTGCCAGGCAGGTGCTTGCGCCACTGAGCTAAATCCCCAGCCCTAGGTTTTTGAGACAAGGTCTCACTATGCAGTTCACGCTGGCCTTGAATTAATCTTTCCCAGCCTTAGTTTCTTCACCTATAAAAGGAGCTGATAACACTAGTGGAAAGAGAGAGAGAACAAGAAAGAGAAAGAAAGGAAGAAAATATATTTATAGATTTTTTATTTTTTTGCAGTGCTGGAGGAGATTAAACCTTGAGCATGCTGGGCAAGTGCTCTACCACTGAGCTTTACCTCCAGCCCCTGTGGTGCTTTTCTCACACTTTTGTGAGTACAAAAAGATGCACGGTGCACACGCCATGGAACCTCACATATAGTAATTACTTAGCAGGACAGCTACCATTATTACTATTATTATCAGATTACCATTATAGGTGATCAAGTTGTTACTGGAGCTCTTCTCCAAGAGCAGCTTTTCAAGCTGATAGAGTGTGTTGATATTCTCTGGACCAAGAGTTTGAAGATTTTATTTATTTATTTATTTATTTATTTTTTTGCGGCACCAGGGATTGAACTCACAACCTCGTGCCTGCCAGACAGGCACTTAAGCCACTGAGCCCGACTCCCGGCCCTGAGTTTGAAGATTTTAAAATTCCTGAAGCTAGGAGTCTTTGCTCACAGCCTCATCCCCCACTTCTAGAGCCTAAAGCCATAACTTGTGCATAGGTTGGCCAGTGCTACTGACTAGGCATTTGGCAATGGGGCAGATTTTTTCTGATCTTTGACAAGAATCTCTGAAAGAGCCCAAATGCCCACCAACCACTGAATGGATGAAGAAGATGTGGGATTTTTTTGAATGCAGTGGAGTACTACTCAGCCATAAAGAAGGATAAACTCGAGACATTTCTGGGTAAATGGATGCACCTTGAGACCACCGTGTAGAGAAATGAATTGTACGTACATGTAAATATCACATTGTCTGTCTGGTATGAAAAACCGATAGTGTAAAAAAGGACCAAAATCTATTATACATAGATATTGTGACAAGGGTCTTCTGGAAGGTAAGGATCTTGCTATTTGTTGACTGCCTAAAAAGACTTAATGAGTTAAATATTTAGAGTGCATAGGAACTCGCCTGGCACATAGTAAGTGCTTGACACATTTGAGTAATTGAACAAGGCTGTGTGGGGACTGTGGAGTTTTTCTGGGATGGCCCCACTCCTTGTTTGCTACATGTCTGTAAGCCGCCTGCCCAAGCTCTGCCTGTTGCCTCATGTGGTGAAGAAAGATAACACTGGCTTACCTGCCTTGTGGGTAAGCAGGAAGGCCCATGGAGGTGACAGATGAGAAAGCACTTTGAGAACTATCACTGTGTGGTCTTTTGCCTGCCTAACATCACAGCTATAGCAATGTCATTCATTCATTCACTGAACCGAAAGCATTTTTTTTTAAATAGAAGCAATATCTTACCACTTGTCTGGCTCCATGAATCTGGGAAGTTACTTCTCTGAGCCTGAGTATCTATAAAGTGGAATAGATGAATTGTTCCATAGAATTCTTGGGAGAAAAATTAAGCAGGGTACTCTCAAACTTAGGGAGGATGGAAAGTGTGTCTTTTTCAACATTGTCAGCTATTTCGGGGTCTAGGACTTGATAGATAGTGGTTTTGTGTGTATGTGTGTGTGTGTTTTGTTGTGTTTGTTTGTTTTGGTACCGGGGATTAAACTTACAACCTCATGCCTGCCAGGCAGGCGTTTATGCCACTGAGCTAAATCCCCAAAGAAAGTTATTGTTTTTTGTTTTTTTGTTTTTTTGGTAGATAGTGTTTAGTGACTGAATTAACCAGCATTCTTAGTGATATGTCCCATACAGTGCCTAGTGCAGAGTCACAGCTCACCAAATTCTAGGTGTTTCCCTCATCTCACTCTGAGGCTTGGTTGTTCATTGGTTCAGCCACTAGTTGGCTTCTGCTAATTACCAGGCAAAGGCAGACTCTGAGGGTGACTCAGATGGGAAGTAGAAATGACTGTTAATTCCTAACCCAGGAGTTCTTGCACGTCTAGGCTGCACTGCTGAGTGTAAGACCTAACCTGGTCAGGATCAACGCTGCTTACGCATAAAGCGCAGTGTGCAGCAGGCCTTGCCCTCCATTCACCTCTGACTCAGAACAGGAACAACCGCCCCTTGTTCTATCCTTCTTCATCTACTACTGAGCAAAAATTTCCCTTTGCTCAGAGTACCCACATTCGGATGAAATGGTAGGAGTTACCATGTCAGGGAGGTGACCTGGGGGTCATTTAGAAATGGCCTGTTGGGGCAAGATCCAGAGAGAGGGCTCAGGTCTAAGGCCCTGGGTCCCCTGGGACTGGGCCATGCAGCAGGTGCAGGTGTGAAGCCCCAGACTGGAGGCTAAGTGGTGAAACTGAGAGGTGTGTAGGGCCAGACAAGAAGTCAACCCAGAGGAAACTACCCGCCTGTCCACACAGGTGGCTGGGCACCTGGGGGGAAGTTTCTGGATCCAATTAAGTGGTAGAAGTTGAAGTTCTATGTTAGTACCCCACACCTCAGTAAGAAAAATTCATGAAACTTCAGAGCAAAGCCTGCAGTTAGTAAAGACTCCAGGGGCAATGTCACAATGATCATAGCTTCTCTTGTGAGACCTTTGCTGTGTGCTGGGCACTGTACTGGGGCTCTTTGTGAAAGGGGATGATCTTCTTCCAGAAGCATGGCCTCTGCAATTGCACAGTGCCAGGTTTGAATCCAGGCTCCCTCACACAGCTGTTGTTGAACCTCAGTTGTAACATTACCTGCCTCGTAGGATTTTTATAAGAATGAATGTGATCATGCATGTCACACTTAGCACATGTGTTATGGGAATCTTCATAATAGCCAATATTTATTGAACACTTACACTTAAATTTTATAAATGTTAATTCACTGAATTCTCACAGCAGTACCACTGAGGTAAGTACTTTCTTTGTGGTGCTGGGAATCTAACCTAGGACTCTGCATGTGAAGCAAGGCTGAGCCCCACCCCTCAGCTGGAGTTAGGTCTTCCTGTTGTTCTCTATACAGGTGCCAGAGGAGAAAAGTGGGACATAAAGAATTCAAGGAGGTTGTTCAAAGATTTACGTCCAGTAAGTGGTAAAGCCATGGTGATTTGAAGTTTGAACCCAGGCAGTGTGGCTCCAAAGCCTTTTTGTCCTACCTCTAGATGAGAAGGGGCCTAGTCAGTGTTGCTGCAGTAACTTGTATCCAGCATGGTAGCTATCTATGGTTTTGGTCTCTCAATTTGATCTCAGTGAAGACCAGAAACCCATCCTGATCACCTTGCATCCCTAGAGACTCACATAGTACTCATAGTATACTCATTAATATTTGCTTAATGGCTGAGAATATTCCCCCTCTTTATGAATCAATCAGTAGCTCTTTATTGACCATTTCCTGTAGGCCAGCTTTGAGCTAAATCCTGGGAGGAATGCGAAGTATACTTATGCCTCTGTAAACGGAAGACTGGGTGTGTGTGTTTTGTGTGGGTGCATTCCAGAGCATTATGTCATTGACAGAAACTTCCACACAGGAGGCAGAAGCAATACAGGTGGCTTGGGATATTTTCCAAACTGGGATTCTCACCCCTCCCTGAGTAGGCCACTCCCTGCATCCGTAGAGCAAGGTACCATCTGTTCTCTACTTCTGCTCGGATCACTCCTGTCTCTTCAGTCCCTCTCAAGTGTATCCTCATCTCTTTCTCCTCAGGGATCCAGTTCATGAACACCTGAAATAATAGGACAGGTCACAAGACTGGAGCTAGGAAAGGACCTTAGAAAATCACTCCTACCCCAACACTGCAGACAGTGTGGCCTTTTAAACCCAAGTTCAGATCTTATCATATCTTTGTTTACAACCCTTCAGTGGCCTTCCACTGCACTTGGGATAAAACTCAGGTCCTTAGAGGGGCCTGTGAGGCGTGTGATCTGTTATTGCCCGACTCTCCCAGCATTCCCTTCTTTCACTCTGCTGAAGCCACACAGGCCCTTTGCTGTATACCTCTCCTTTTTTTTTTTTTTTTTTTTTTTTTTTTTTTTTTTTTTGCGGCACCAGGGATTGAACTCACAGCCTTGCGCCTGCCAGGGCAGGCGCTTAAGCCACTGAGCCAAACTCCCGGCCCTGGTTTTTTGAGGCAGGGTCGCACTATGTAGCTCAGCCCGGCCTTGTGCTCGCGTTGTAGCCCAAGCCGGCCTCGAACTCACAACGCTCCGCCTACCTCAGCCTCCCGAGTGCTGGGATTAAAGGCGTGCGCCACCACGCCCGGCTGTATACCTCTCCTTGTCTGATGCCTTTGGAGTTCCTGTTTCCTCTGCCTGGCAAGTTCTGTCCCTGATGTTTCCTTTTTGGTTCCTACAGTTGGCTTGTCTCCAGAGGTACCTTTTCCATGAGGCTTTCTTTGCCAGCCCCCTTTTTGGAGGCAGGATCTTACTATGTAGCCCAGGCTGACCTTGAACTCACGGTAATCCTCCTGCTTTTGTCTGTGGAGTGCTGGGATTAAAGGTGTGCACCACCATGCCCAGCCTTAACCTTCCTTTTAAAATTACTTTTAAATCACTCTAGTTTTTTACCTTTTAAAATTTTTGTCATAGTAATAACCTCTATTTGAATTTTTTTTTTTTTTTTTGAGACAGGGTCTCATTAGGTAGATCAGGATGGCTTTAAACTCAGAGCGTAGCCCACACTGGTCTCAAACTCGTGGTGATCCTCCTCCCTCAGCCTCCTGAGTGCTCGTATTACAGGCTTATACCACCACACCTGGTTCTGTGAGTATTTTTGTTTTTTGGTTTTTTTTGCAGCACCAGGGATTGAACTCACAGCCTCTAGCCTGCCAGACAGGCGCTTAAGCCACTGAACCAAACTCCTGGCCTTAGTTTTTTGAGGCAGGGTTGTACTATGTAGCTCAGGCTGGCCTTGTACTATGTAGCCCAAGCCAGCCTCAAACTCACAACGCTCCACCTACCTCAGCCTCCCGAGTGCTGGGATTAAAGGCGTGCACCACCATGCCTGGTTTCTATGAGTTGTTTTGAATATCATTTTTTTATATATACCACTGTATCATTGAAAAGAAAACTTTATCAATGCTTATTTTTTATTGAAGCTTCATTCTAGTTTATTAAGAGTCAGAAGCAGTTTATAAAAATTCACAGTCAAAAGGATAAAATAGCTGGACAGGGTGGTTCATGCATGCAGTCTCAGCACATGGGAGGCTAAAGCAAGAGGCTTACCAAGTGTAAGGCGAGCCTTGGCTGCGTAGTCAGTTTAAGGCTTATGGCCAACCTGGACCACATAGTGAAACCCTACCTCAAAACAAACAACCAGACAAAAAATTACAAAGTATTTAAGGGAGTAAGGTAGAAGAATAGAGGTAAGTAAACAAGAACCAGGCCAGGCATGGTGGCATATGCTTGTAATCCCAGCATTTGGGGGGCTGAGACAGGAGAATCTCCAGTTCAGGGTCAGCCTGAGATACATAAGACCCTGTCTCAGCCCCGCCCCCCCAAACAAAATAAAACAACCAAGACCCAGGACTAAGAATAGGCCACACAAATGTTCTTTGAATCAAGCAGTTTTTCTACCATTCTTTGTGATAATTAGATACCGCCTCAGTTTGTTTCTTAAGAGGCTCTGGTTCTGAACTCCTGGGCACAAGCTGTCCTCTCATCTCAGCTGCTGAGTTGGGACTGTAGCAGTGTACCATCATGCCCAGCTTGCCCACATTCTTGAAAATGCTGGTTTTTTTAAAGATCTCATCACACACATGACCTTGAGGTTGTCCAGGATTTACTGACTTCCTTCCTGCCTCATCAGCTAGACTCCCAAATGAAGGCAGCATGATCCCCACCCCTCTCCCAAGTTGGCAGTCCTCCCTAGTCCTCTCTGGACCCAACCAACTTTGTTTCAAGGAGCCTTTCTCCAGGTTTATTAATTTAGATATCGCCATTGAAGACCCAGTTCTGCCCTTCAGGTACTTCTAGTTGAATTAGAGAGAGAAGACTTAATGTATATTTGAAAAGAAATCTTGCTGGGGCTATAGCACAATGGTACAGTGCCTGCCTGGCAAACGCAAGGTCCTGAGTTCGATTGTGAGTACCAAAAAAAGAGAACAAAAAAGAGAAAGACAGACCCATGGGTGGTGGCAATCCAGTTTGGAGCTGTGCACAGAGGTCTCTCCTGCTAGGTGATAAAACCAGAAAGCTCAGCTGGAGGTAGATTTGTGGAACCTTGATTGCCAGGAGAGGATTCTGAGACCCTCTTTGGCTGTCCTGGTATTTCAGTAGATGAGTCATTGCCAGTCATGGATGCCTGTCCTGGTCATCTGTTGGGCCATTGATTCCTGGGTGATGGTGCCAACATCCGAAATAGGAACCAGAGATTTGAACTAACAAGGAGCAGAGTAGCAAATGCGGGGTCATTGTCCTAGCCTGTGGCCATCCAAGGTACATTCATTCATTTGGTGATTCAGCAGTTTATTGAGCACTGACTATGTACCCGGACCTGTACTAAGTGCTGGGGATAGTGCTCTGGTGAATAGGCATTCAAAGATAGTGCTCTTATTTTTGTGGAGGGCACAGCCAGCATAAAACGCAAATGCTTCAGATGATTCTGAGTAATGGATGAAATGCTGTAGAGAAAACGAGGCTGAGTAATGGAGTGTCTGAGGAAGCAACTGTGTAGACAGTGGTTCGGGAAGGCCTCTCTGAGGAGCAGGCGTTTGAGCTGAGCAGAGATGGATGGGAAAGAGCCAACCTGGGAATATGTGAAACAGAGATTTTGTGGATGGAGAAAAGCAAGGCAGGATTAAACTTGACTTCTCCAAGACTTTTACCCACTCGAATTCTCTGCTCTGATGGGAGTGGGGGGAGGATCTGTGCCTTTGTTTCTGTTGTTTTTGTTGTTGTAATACTGGGGGTTGAACTACATCCCGAAACCTTTTTCCTTTTTCTTTTTTGACAAAGTTTCATTAAGTCACTAAGTTACCCAGGTTAGATTTGAATTTGCTATCTTCTTGCCTCAGCCTCCTAGGGTGCTAGAATTACCAGGATACTACCACACTCACACCTTTTTTCCCTTTGTGTTATAGGTGAAGATGATCTTTCAAAACCTCGCTCCAGAGATACAAAGGGAATAATAGTACCATTTATTGATCACCTATCCCATGCCGAGCATTTTGCATGCATTTTTCTCATTTAATTTTTCCTGTTAGCCTCAGTGGTGAGTGGTCTAGTGGTCTACTTCCATTTCCAGTGAGGAAACTGAGGTTGAGGAGGTGTCATTGTGTACCCAGGGTCCTGTAGCTTCTATGTGCTGAAACCTTGATTCAGACCAAGATTCCTCTGACTCCAAGGACAGGCTGCTTTCTTCGCCTCCACTTTCAGAATAAATGAAACAGTGTTGATTGAGGATGTGTAGAAAGCGCCTTTGGAAAAGCATTTTGGGAGGCATCTGCTGCCTCCCAACTGAGAAAACTCTTCGCCTGCAGGAGGACGCCTCCAGAGCCTGCGGTTACTGCAGGCCTTTGCTAGAGGCATGTTTGGACTTAGCCAGCTGAGTATCCCCTGTTTCCTTTTACCCTCTCAGCTGCTGGTCAGGAGGTTTGGGAAGGTGACATCATCTGGCTGAATCAGCTGCTCCTTCTAGACAGTTACAGGAACTGAAAGTCATTGCCCCTTCCTTTCTGTTCTGCAAGTATCTTCAGAACAAGGCTGAGGGTACTGGTTCTGCCTGTCCATAGGAGTGTGGCTAGAATAAGCAATGCTCATGGCTTTTAATGAGCTGAAAGGTGCATTTTCATGGAAAAAGCTGTCTTCAAGGCTTCTCAAACTAAGGGATCAGTGGCCTTGAGGGGCAGGGAGAGTCACCAGAAAGCTCCCTCTGTTCGTCCACCTTCATGTAGAGCCCTGTGACCTTGGCAAGAACTTGTGAATCTTCTCATCTCTCTTGCCCAAGTGCTAGGCTCAGGTCTGGCACTGTAGGGTGGGCAAACAAAATGTTATTTGCAGACTTTGACCTTAAGGCATTTAGAGTCTGGTCAGGGATACAGTCAGTTGCTGTGTTTCAGAGCAGAACGTCCCCCACACTGTGGGGGATCCCTGCACTCAGTGTACAAAAAGAAAAAAAAAGTAAAGTACATTTTTACAAAAGAAAGAAAAAGGTGGCTCAATGCTGTGAGGGTGGGACAACATACAATTTACTTGCCTGTGATTTAGCCCACCCCTCCCAGTTACTCTAGATGGGTGTCACCAGGGTCTGTGACTCCTTGAATCACTGGAATGTCACATGAGATAACAAACACATGAAAATCATTGAGAGCCTGGCGTGTTGGCATGTATCTGTAGTCCCAGCTACTCTGGAGGTTGAGGCTGGAGGACCCCTTGTGCAACAAAGTGACATTCCCACCTTAAAAAAAAATTCAGGGGTGCACTGGGGGAGTACTGTACTTAGCAGATGGTATTGTTATTAGGTCCTCTCTCTCTCCCGCCCTCTCCCTTTTTCCTCTTCTCTCCCCTTCTCTCTCCTCCCATAACCCACTATCTGATTGCTGAGGATTGAATTTAGGACACAGTGCTAGGCAAGCCCTCTACTGTGATAGAGTGACGGGCTGATAGATAAGCTTTGGAGGGCTTGCTGGAAAAGATCAACTTGGAACCGGACTTTGGAGCATGAATAGGGCCTGAATGGATGCTGCCTGGAAGCAGCTAATTCAAGTGGAAGAGGGTCGGCTTTGGAGACTGTTTGCTTTGTAACCTTTAACACGTGACTTTACCTCTTAAGAGTCGCAGGTTTCTTCTCTAAAATGTGGGTGTAAGTGAGCATTGAGCACGGTGGCTCATGCTTGTAAGCCTGTATTTCCAGCACTCGGGAGGCTGAAGTAGGAGGATTGCTGTGAGTTCAAGACCAGCCTGGGCTACATAGTGAGATCACAGCCAGCCTGAATTACATAGCAAGACCCTGTCTCAAAAAAAAAATAAAACTCCCCCCACCGATGATAAAATAAAATGTGGCTATATTGGGCTGGAGTGTAGCTCAGCGATAGAGTGCTTGCCTAGCATTCAGGAGGCCCTAGGGTGCATCCCCAGTACTAGAACCCACCTCATGGAACTGTTGGGGCTGGTGCTGCACTGATAAATGGAAGCAGAGGAACAACCCCTAGCATGTGCTGATGACTTTGCATATCTGGCAAGGGCAGTAGCTTGGGCAAAGGTTAGGAGGTAGGATGTGAGGTGGGTGTTACTCATTCCTGTCTCACATCTGCCTTCATCATCTCTGACCTCGACAAGGATATTGGCATCTTCCCTGGTCTCTCTGTTCTGCCCTGGCCCCCATCTAATCTATTACCTACATAGCAACCAGTGATTCTTTTAAAATGTAGGTCAGGTCCCACTATTCCTTGTCTAGAACCTTCCAATGACTATATTCATGAGAATAAAAGCCTGAGTGTGAAGTTCTAGGATCTCGGTAGGGGAACACTGGCAAGGACAGCCACCTAGAAATAAGTGCCCTAGAGGGGGCACTGACCTTGAGCTCACCCCGGGCCTGTTCCCTGTTCCATCCCTCACCCCCGTTGTACTAGTGTGTGGGCACAAATGGGTGACACAGTGGTGGTGCTGTGCATGTGGGAAATTTTGTAATAGGTGAGGACATTGACCACGGCCTTGGAGCAGTGGTCATCAGGGCTGAGAAGCCCAAGAGCACTCAGGCAGACTTCCTGCCCTTGGAGTCTGAGTCATTTCCTGAGTGGTGTTGGTCACTCATTCATTTGTTCATTAACAGTATTTATTGAGTTCGTGCCATGTGTCAGGCTCTGAGCTGTAGGTCAGGCACTGAGCTGTAGGTCAGGCACATGGTCTGAACAAACCAAAGATCCTCAATAAATTCACACTTCAAGTAGCATTTAGTGCTGTAGGAGAGAAACAAAGCAGTATGAGGGGGATAACTGTGGGAGAAGGTTTCTGTTTTAGCCAGGGTGATGAAGAAGCCTTCCTTTTTTTTGATAAGAGAGTCTAACTAGGTAGCCATGCTGGTCTTGAACTTGTGATCCTCCTGCCTTAGTCTCCTGAGTGAGGAGAAGCCCTCTTCATAAGGTGACATTGGATCTGATTTCAATGAGGGCATGATCCATGAAGATATACGGGGGATAGCCGGGCGTGGTGGCGCACGCCTTTAATCCCAGCACTCGGGAGGCTGAGGTAGGCGGAGCGTTGTGGGTTCGAGGCCGGCTTGGGCTACAACGCGAGCACAAGGCCGGCCTGAGCTACATAGTGTGACCCTGCCTCAAAAAAACCCAGGCCGGGAGTTTGGCTCAGTGCCTTAAGCACCTGCCCTGGTAGGCGCGAGGTTGTGAGTTCAATCCCCGGTGCCGCAAAAAAAAAAAAAAAAAGATATACGGGGGAAGAGTTGCAGATGGAAAGAATAATAAGTGCTTGAGCTTTATGAGTACAAAAAAAGACTCAAAAACATAGAAGTATAGCAAGAAGGCCTCTGGCTCGAGTGTAGAGTAAGAAAGAGGAGAGTGTGGTAGTCAAGTCTGAGGGGTAGCCAGATCCTGTGGAGTCATGTAGACCATTGCTTATATTCTAAGAGCAGTAGAAAGGCATGAATGATTTTTGAACCTAGAAACAAGAGGATCCGACTTACATTTATAAGGAATCATGGGGGTGAGGCAGGTAGCAGTTGAACCCAGGGCTTTTGCGCTGTTATATCCCCAGCCCTTTTGGTTTGGTTTGGTTTGATTTTTTTTTTTTTTTTTTTTTTTTTTTTGATACCGGGAATCAAACTCACAACTTTGTGCTTGCCAGGCAGGTGTTTATGCTGCTGAGCTAAATTCCCAGCCCCTGGTTTGATGTTTTGAGACAGGGTCTCACTGTGTAGCTCAGGCCTTGGACTCAGGGCAGTCTTCCTGCCTCAGCCTTTGAAGCTCTGGGATTACAGACATATGCCAACATGCCCACCTCCAGCCCTGTTTTGAGACAGGATCTTACTAAATTGCCCTGACTGGGCTCAAACTTGGGCTCCTCTTGCCTCCACATCCCAAACCACTGCAATTTAGGCTACAGAAGGATTCCTTCAGTCACTATAAAGAGCACAGTATAACAGCAAGAGCTGGAGCAGTGACCATTGAGAAGCCAGGAAGGTAATGATGGGGTTTGGTTTTATTTTTGAGACAGGGTATCTCTGTGTAGTGCAGGCTGGCCTCCAACTCACAGCAGTCTTCCTGCCTCAGCCTCCTGAGTGCTGGGATTGCAGGTATTTGCCACCACAGTCTAGCTAGGTGATAATAGGGCAAGATGGAGGTGTGGCGGAAATGGTGAGCAGTGGTCAGAGCTTGATATACTGGATTTGCTGATGACTGGTTGGGGGCCGGGCATGGGATCTCCAGGTTTGTGACCTGAGCAACTAGAAGGAGCATACTTCCGTTTAATAAGAAGGAAAAGATGCCATGGCTAATAATGGTTTCCTGCTCGGACAGTGGAACTGGGAACTGGACTGCTACATTCAAGTCCTAGTTCGCGTGCTATATGACATTGGGAAAGTTTTTAACTTTCCCAAGCCTCAGTTTCCTCAAATGTAAACCTTCTGTTTAGGCTGTGAGCAGATGGTGTTACAAGAACCAAATGGGGGAGGTTTGTGGGAAGGGCGTAGGACAGTGCCTGACATGTAGTGAACCCTTGGCAAGAGTTAACTGGGGTCATTATTGTTACCGTAGGAAGGCTGGGAGTCCCACCTCTGCAAAGCAGATAGCGCATCCCACCCAACCTCCACTGTCCTCTCAAGGAGCCCACCCTCAAGAGGCAGCTCAGACACCATCTGTCCAGTGGAGAAAAGCCACAGGGAGACAGCTTTTGGGAGCATTAGATAGATGAGCCCTTCCCAAGAAACCTAATCTTGCTCTCCGCAGGTGCTAATCCCACCAGCCTCCCCTAGTATCTGAGCCTGGCCCACCCACTTCCTTCTTCACCTCCACCATCCGGTGACCTAGACACCTTTCTCCTTCTCACCAGCTCCAGGCTGCCACCAAAAAACTTCCTTCCCAGCTGGAGGGGCTCTGACAGGAAGCTCAGTATCTATCTGATTGGGCCCAGCTCCTCACATGTATCAGGTCACCAAGGACTGCAGGTGCCACCTGTCCAGCACCCCTCCCCCCTCAGGTGACAGTTCCTGGGTGTGGAGCTTGATCCAGGCTGGAGCCAGCTGGAGCCAGGAACTCCCACTGTGCCCCAGCTGCCGCCTGCCCTCCCACCCACAGGCAGAGAAGCAGGCTTAACCCTTCAGGTACCGCACGGGTAGTCAGAGTTAACCGGTTGTGTGGCACAAGTTCAGAGTACTACACTGTTTCTGGGCACTTTCTTTAAAAAAGAAACCTATCATAAGTAGAGACTCTAATGCTATGTGCAGTTTCAAGAAAAATACCTGCAGGCTCATCACCCAGTTTAAAAAATCAGACATACATGAGTAGTGCAGAACCCCTTTGTACCCCTCCCCTGTCACAGTCACCTCCCTACTCATTCTGAATTTTGTATTTATCATTCCCTTGCCTTTTTCTTTTCTTTTTCGTTTTACTACATAGAGATGTAGGGGAGGGAAATTTTTCTCCTTTTTTTTCCCCCTTTTTTTGGCAGCACTGGGGGTTGAACCCAGGGCCTTCACACTAAGCTACATCCACAGCCCTTTTCCATGTTTGTTTGTTTGTTTGTTTTGAAACAGAATCTCATTAAGTTGCCCAAGGTGGGCTCAAACTTGTGATCCTCTTTCCCACAGTGCTGTGATTATAGGTATTGCCCAGATGAGGAAATTTTTGTCTTTACCCTCTGAGTATTTGATAATTGAATCTGCAAAATAAACTGACAACAGAGAGATTAACAGAAATTAATATGTATATTACATGTATGGAGAGATGACATGAGAGAAGAATGAGTACCCCAGTATCCAGTGAGACCTGGAAGGGGCAATTTAGGGGAGAGTAAAGCAATTTCTGACAAAGATGAATGGGCCCTCAGAAGAATAGGTAGAGGCTGTGACAAAATCTGTCTGGGCGTGGTCTCAGCCTCCAGTCTCTCCTGAGTTAATCTTTCTTGGTTGATGAGATTTCCAGGGAGGGCATTTGTGGCAGTTGTGTACCTTTGGAGGGTCTGACTTCACGCAGATAAGGGGATTTCAGAGAAAGCCTCTCCCTGCGTTTGCTGTTCCCCAAGTGCCCTCAGTCTGAAGTAATCAGCATACCCAAGCAGAATATTTCAGTGCATTGCCTGAACTCTTTCAGTGTATATCTCTAAGCAATATAGAATATTCTCCTGTATACCTTTAAAATAGAATTTATTTAGATGTGATACTTACTATGTGTGTTCACCTAGCTTTTTTCGTTCAGTTATGTGAGATTCATTCACATTACATGACTAGATGTAGTTCATTAATTTTTATCTCCTTTTGTATGATGATGTCTCAGGTTATCTGTGCATTTTACTGTCAGTAGTTCTGTGGGTTGTGTCCTCCACTCCTCCAGCTATCTAGGTAACTGAGGCATATCCCCAGCTCTCTTCCCTTATTTTTGCAATTTGAAACAATGCTGTGAAGATAATGTGTGTCTTCTGCACTTGCTTGCATTAGAGTTTCTCCAGGGCATCCCTTCCCAGACTTCAGTTGCCCATCAGAATCACCGGGAAGGCTTGCTTAAAGCACAGATGAAAGTCTCCATCTCTAGAACGTGTGAATGTGTGCCTGGGTTGGGACCCTGGGAGGGTACATTTCTCTCAGGTGCTGCTGAGTTTCTGGAACCTTACTTTCAGGATGGTTGGTATAGGTTAGTGAAGGTGAACCTGTTAGAGACTGAGTGCCCCAACTGCAATCCAAAACCCAGAGAGAACACTGCAGTTAAACCTGAGTGCTGGGCTGGTGGGGTGATGTTGGGCTAACTTGGCTTGTGTGCTGACCAAGAGGGCTCTGTGTGCCCTCTGTGCCACACATGCCGTAGGTTTGCCACCACCACTATAGATAGGTTATATACTTGGGGGTGGGACTTCTTGATTGGAAGGTATTGCCAGGTGGTTGTCCTATATGAATTTACACTGCCACTAGCAACATGAGTTTCCATTGCTTTATATCTTTGTTAATACTTGATACGTGGTGAGACTTAAAATTATTTATTTATTTTTTTGGTACCAGAAATCGAATTCAGGATCTTATGCTTACCAGGCAAGCACTTATGCCACTGAGCCTACATCCCCGGCTCCAGACCTAATTTTATTTTTATTTTATTTTATTTTTTTGGTACCAGGAATCAAACTCATAACCTCACATTTGCTAGGCAGGTGCTTTATACCACTGAGCTAAATCCCTGGCCCTAGACTTGAATTTTTATGGAGTTGTCATGTGTTAGATTGTGTCTTGTGGTTTTAATTTGCATTTCTCAGATTGCAAGTGTGGCTGAGAATCTTCTTACATTGTTGTCCATTCATATTTCCTCTGTAAAATACCTGTTTAAGTCGTTCCTGTTTTTTTTTTTTTTTTTTTTTTTTTTTTTTTTTTTTGTACCAGGGATCGAACTCACAACCTTCTGCCTGCCAGGCAGGCAGGCGCTTAAGCCACTGAGCTAAATCCCTGGCCCATTTTTTGAGACAGGGTCTCACTATGCAGTTCAGGCTGGCCTTGAATTCACTTTGTAGCCCAGGCTGGTCTTGAACTCACAATGATCCTCCTGCCTCAGCCTCCTGAGTGCTGGGATTATAGGTGTGCACTACCGTGCCTGGCTTGTATTTTTTTTTGCTTTGAGTTGACTTTTTTAAAGGATTTGTAGGAATTCTTTATGTATTCTGAATATTAATGTTTTATCTATATATGTTACAAATACATTCTCTGTGATTTGTCTTTTCACTTTGTATGATGTCTTTTTTTTTTTTTTTTTGGCAGCACCGGGGATCGAACTCACAGCCTCGCACCTGCCAGACAGGCGCTTAAGCTGCTGAGCCAAACTCCCAGTCCTGGTTTTTTTTGAAGCAGGGTCGCACTACGCAGCTCAGGCCTGCCTTGAGCTCGCGTTGTAGCCCAGGCCGGCCTGGAACTCACAACGCTCCGCCTACCTCAGCCTCCCGAGTGCTGGGATTAAAGGCGTGCACCACCACGCCCGGCTTTGTATGGTGTCTTTTTGATGGCCCTAATTTCGTCTTTCTCTCCTTCTCCTCCTTTCTTCTTCTCCTTACTATTTTCACTGGGGATTGAACCCAGAGGCAGTGTACCAGTTAGCTATATCTCGCAGCAATCTCTCTCCCAATTTTTTTTTTTTTTTTTTTTTTTTGATGTAAGACCGCTCTAGGTTTCCCAGGCTGGCCTTGAAGTTGTAATCTTCCTGCCTCAGCTTCTCTAGTAACTGGAATTGAGGCATGCATCACTGCACCTGACTAGTTGAGTTTTTTCTTCTATAATTCCCATCTTTTATGTCTTGTTGAGTAAATTTCAACATGTGGTCCTAAAGATATTTGTCTGTATCTTCTTCTAAAAGTTTTTTTAAGTTTTGCTTTCACATTTAAGCTTTTAATAGATCTGGAATTGACACTTGTGTCACATTAGTATTTTTTTTTTTTTTTTGGTAGAAAGACTTTATTTTGGTAGGCTTTATCTGAACTATTTATGATTTAAGTTGTACCTAGAGCCTTTTAGATACCCTGCATTAGTATTTCATATTGAACCAAGGTGCCATCTTTGGGAAAGAATTTTGGTCACATTTAAAGCCCTTCCAAGATTTTTGCTGGCTTTTTAAAATTTTAGACATGATAATTATGATTATGTGGGGCTTTTTCTCATTAATGTTGTTTTTGGAAATACATCCTGAACTTTGTCTGAGATTTGCTTCAAAATAATGTGGGGTAAAGGAGATGGTTGGGAAACAGAATCAGATCGGCACCAAGTTGATCATTATGGAAACTGAGTATGAGTTCATTTTTTAAATCCTTTTATTCTATGTTTGTACATGTTTAAATAGCCTCATACAAAATTTAACATTTCCAAGGACTATTCCCAGGGTTGCTTCTGAGGTAGGGCATTTTTTCTTATGTTTTATTATTCATTCGTATTTCTCCCAGAACCAGTTTAGATTGAACATGGGGTCTTCCCACTGAGCTATAGCCCAGCCCTGTTTTAGTTATTTTGAGATACTCTCACTATGGTGCTCAGGCAGGGCTTGAACTTGTGATGCTCCTGCCTCATCCTCCTAGAGTACTGGAGTTGTAGATGTACACCACCACACTCAGCTTCCATTTACTTTCAAGAGTCCTGATAGGGTGGTCCAGCAGGAGAGTGATTAGGTGAAGAAATAGGAGTTGGCTAGAACCTTTGTTCCCTATTCTACCTAGATGTATATAACCCAGAGGATAGAGGAACTTCATTAATCTTGGTCCTTGTCCAGATTTATTTTCTTTTTCTCTTCTGTAGTACCACGGGTTGAACCCAGGACCTCTCTCTGCCCCTGAGCTATATTCTCAGCCCTTTTTATTTATTTTCTTGTTCTGAGACAGGGCCCAGCACTCAGTTAGGCTGAGGCAGGGGGATTAGAAATTAGAGGCCAAGCTGGGCATAGTGGCGCACGCCTTTAATCCCAGCACTTGGGAGGCTGAGGTAGGAGGAGCGTTGTGAGTTCAAGGCTGGCTTAGGCTACAATGGGAGCGCAAGGCCGGCCTGAGCTACATAGTGTGACCCTGCCTCAAAAAAAAGTAGGGCCAGGAGTTTGGCTCAGTGGCGTAAGTGCCTGTCTGGCAGGTGTGAGGCTGTGAGTTCAATCCCTGGTGCCACAAAAGAAAAAAAAAAGAAAGAAAGAAATTAGAGGCCAGCCTGTATGACTTAGCAACTGAGGTCATTCTGTGGGTACATAAAGAGCTTTATCATTCTGTTCTGTTCTGTTCTGTTCTGTTCTGTTCTGTTCTGTTCTGTTCTGTTCTGTTCTGTTGTACAATACTGAGCACTGAACCCAGGGCCTTGAATGTGCTGTGTATATATTCTCCCACTGAATCATATTTCCAACTCTGTGTCATTCTTTTCAATAGCTGCAAAGTGTTCATCCAGGGCACTGTGCTATGCTCTCTTTAACCAGTTCCCATTGGTAGATCCTTAGTTTTTTCCTCCCAGCCTTTTGCGGTTATCATAGTGATACTTTAATGAACAGCCATGGAGCAGGGAGTGATGTGTTAGGAGTGATCAAGCACTAGAAGTGGAATTGCTGGGTCAGAGGTGATTTCAACAGAATTGTCAGCCCAGGCCTGTGGCATGGCACCCTTGATGGGACCCAGGGTGTTCTCTGACAGCTCTTCCTTGGGATGAGATTTATTTGGTACAATGCTGTGTGTTGGATGTCTTCTAATACCAGGCCCTGGATACAAAATAACACTTCTTGTATCCAGTGATATTGTTACTGTGTGTGACCCCCAGCACATTATCTGGTAGTCTTCACAACCACCCAAGGAGTAAGGTGTTTAGCTGAGAAACTAAATTCAGAAGGGTTAAATAATGTGCTGTGGTCACCAGCCCAGCTAGCAAGTAGCAGAGCTAGGATGAAATCCAGGTCAGTCCTCTAACACCTCTGTTAGTAAGGAGCCCTCTTGACTGCCTCTGAGGAGGAATGAGGAACACATAGTTGTAGGCTAAAGCAGCTGAGGAATTGGCTGGAAGAGGGTAACTGGCCGCAAGAACACACAACCAGGAACCCTTGGAGTCTCCTGGAGAAACCCATGTGTGTCAGCTCTGAGGCTTGTGATCTGTGCTGAGCTGCTTGCCTTCCTCCCACAGAAAGTTTCCAAATCAAATTTCTGTCAGGGCTTTTCTCCTTCAGAGCTCTGCTTGCTACCAGGAGCCTGAGGTCTATACTGGGCCATCAGAGAAGAATCTAGGGATGACCCATCTATGATTAATGTGCTAATAATGACAGCGTCGTTGCTGTCGTTTATTTATTTATTTATTTATTTTATTTTTTTTTTTTTGTGGCACCGGGGATTGAACTCACAGCCTTGCGCCTGCCAAGGCAGGCGCTTAAGCCACTGAGCCAAACTCCCGGCCCTGGTTTTTTTTTGTTTTTTTTTTTTTGAGGCAGGGTCGCACTACGTAGCTCAGGTCGGCCTTGTGCTGCGTTGTAGCCCAAGCCGGCCTCGAACTCACAACGCTCCACCTACCTCAGCCTCCCGAGTGCTGGGATTAAAGGCGTGCACCATCACGCCCGGCGTTTGCTGTCGTTCATTGAGCGCCTGGTTGAGCAGGATACTGCAGTGTACACTGTGTGGTATGGTTAATCCTTACAGTAATCCTGCTTGAGAAACATGTTATTGTCCATATTGTGTGGGTTAGAAAACAGAGCATAAGACAAGTTAAATAATGGTCTAAGGTCAGGTGCTGTAGAGACAATCCAAATCCAGTCTGTCAGAGTCAAAGCCCTCACTCACTCTCTGTCTCTCGATGCCAGCTCTGGGCTTCTCAGCTCTGTTCTGCCTCTTGCATTTTTCTTTATTGTTTGATGCTCTTCCTGGAGGCCATTCTGGTTTCTGCACTTCACAGTGATCGTTTTCACGAAGACCTATTCTTGCATTTCCCCTTGCCCCTTGCCCCTTGTCCCTTGCCCCCTGCCTGCTACCTCTAGCCCTAGTGCTTAGCATGAGGAAACCAATGAGTTAGCCAGCACCTAATGCCTCAGGAGAGCTGGGTGACCACCAGATGTGGCCCCCACTGATGCCGCCTCTTCTGGGACCCATTTTCCAGTCATGTTAACAGGGGTTCTTTGGTCAGTAGTGTAGCTCACTACTCCAGGGGGAGAGAAGTGTGAGATGTAGGCCTGGTTTAGATGGTGGACTGCAAGTACCGGAGTGCATGAAAGAGACGGGGCTATAGAAGTTCAGAGGAGAAAGGAAGTAGAACCTAATCAAAGTAGCTGGGAAGCATGTAGTGAGCATCCTGAGGTGTCAGGTCTTATCCGCATCTTCTAGATGTGTGGATGCCGAGCCGGCAGAGCAATTGGCCTGGGATTGCACTGCGCAGGGTGGTAAAGTTGGGACTGTGAACCCATCCACTCCGTGGCCTCTCAGGAAGAGCACCGTGCACGCTGCACTGGCTGCTGTGGATATTCCAGGGAGAGGGAAGTCTGCAAGGATGGACCAGACGTGAACATGAGGAAAGGGGCCAAGATGTTACAGGACAAAAGCCACGGCGGTGGGCCTGTAGTGTCCCCGTGATATGCCACCTTGCACCTTTGACTCTCTTCTCGAATGTGGGCAAACCCAGTTTTGTTCACAAAGCAGTATTATAACTGATGATCTGAAGTTTGTCTAGTACTTTTTCATGGCCATACATTATCAAATTGAGCCTCTGCCTGTGCTGTGAGGTAGATGGGGTCTTCCTCTTACCTTGGAGGCAACTGAGGTCTTCTGACGTTCAGTCCCCAGTTCTTTCCACTATCCATGCAGCATCCAGTTTCTATAGCGGAAAGAACTCGGGCCGTGCCATCAGACACACCTGGGCTTGAACCCACCCCCTCCATTTTGTGTCTGGAGGATCTTGTGCAAGTGAATTCACTTTTGGTTTTGTTTGTTTGTTTGTTTGTTTGTTTGTTTTTTGTACCGGGGATCAAACTCACGACCTCACGACCTCACACTTACCAGGCCGGCGCTTAGCCACTGAGCTAAATCTCTGGCCGAATTCACCTTTGTGAACCTCACTTTCTCACCTGTAAGATACAAATTTTATTTTATTTTATTTTATTTTATTTTATTTTATTTTATTTTATTTTATTTTATTTTTTGGTACCGGGAATTGAACTTACCACTGAGCTAAATCCCCAAGCCTTTTTGAGACAGGGTCTCATTATGCAGTTCAGGTTGGCCTTGAACTCACTTTGTAGCCCAGACTGGTCTCCAACTTACAATGATCCTCCTGCCTCGCCTCCAGAGTGCTGGGATTAAAGGCGTGCCCAGTTTAGATACAAATTTTATTTTATTTTATTTTATTTATTTATTTTTTTGCGGCACCAGGGATTGAACTCACAACCTCGCGCCTGCCTGACAGGCGCATAAGCCACTGAGCCAAACTCCCGGCCCTGGTTTTTTGAGGCAGGGTCACACTGTGTAGCTCAGGCCGGCCTTGCACTCGCGTTGTAGCCCAAACCGGCCTCGAGCTCACAACACTCCTCCTACCTCAGCCTCCCGAGTGCTGGGATTAAAGGCGTGCGCCACCACGCCCGGCTCTAGATACAAATTTTAAACACATTTAAGTAGCATATATTAAACATTTATTAAATAACAGTGATATTTTTGTTTTGTTTTTGAGGCAGAGTCTTACTGTGTAATGCAGGCTGTCCCTTCAACTTGCTATGTAGCTCAGTCTGGCCTTGAGCTCATAATCCTCCTGCCTCAGCCTCCTAAGTGCCAGAATTGTGGGCTGACAGTGATTTTTTTTTTTTTTTTTTTTTTTTTTTTTTTTTTGTGGGGAAGCAGTGTTTGGGAATTGAACTCAAGGCCTTTCCACTGAACTACTTTCCCAGACCCCCACCCTTTTTGAGACCTCCTGTTGCTGAATTAGTTGCCCAGGTTCAGCTCACACTTGTGATTCACCTGGCTCAGCTTCCCATAGTGCTGGTATTGCAGGCATGCACCACCATGCTGGCTTAACTGTGATCTTTTTGGCATCAGAAAGGAACTGAGGACCCACAGGCTACTCTGAATCCTGCGTTAACGGCTCTTGGAGCCTCTTAATTCTCAAGGACAGGAGTGTGAAAGTAGTGACTATCCAGGTGGCCTTCCTCTAAAAGGCCAGGGATATGCTGATTGTTGGGTAATGCAAGGGAGACATCGTAGCACCAAAGGCTTCCTAGAGTGCTTTTTTTCAATGTACTTACAGGTCTGGTTCACACATGAAAACAGTGAGCTGCCCCCAGAGTGAAGTGACTTGTTTTGCATCACACATTAAATGGCAGTGATGGGAGCTAGGGATGTAGCTCAGTGGTAGAGCACTTACCTGGCATGCACCGGGCCCTGGGTTCCATTCCCAGTATGTGTAAACACACACACACACACACACACACACACAGAAAAGGAAGGGAGGGGAGGGGAGGGGAGAGGAGAGGAGGAGGTGGTGTTAGTACTAAGGTTAAAACTCATTCTTTCCTGGACACAGTGGCATGTGCCTGTAATTGTAGCATGCTGGGAGACTGAGGCAGGAAGATCACACGTTCAAACCCAGCCTAGGAAATTTAGCAACTTAACTAGAGACCCTGACTCAAAAAAGGGCCTGGGGATATAGATCACTTGAAAGGCCCAGGGTTCAATCCCCAGTACCAGGGAAACAAAAGAAATAACAACGAAACCCCTTCAGTCTCTTGTCTACTAAAACTGCTTCCTTTTTTCTATACTCTACTGCTCCCTTGAGGGGAGGAAAGGCCCAGGATAGGATCATAGGACTTTGGAGCTACAGAGAAAACTTTGGACAGCATCTGGTTGATCCTCTATACTTGTGAGATGAGCACAGTGGGGCCCATGGTGTTTGAGATGATCGTAGCCACCTAGAGCTGCACAGAGCAGGAGAAAACCCATGTTCCGGGCCCTAAGGCTCCAGTCCTTTCCATGGTACCGTGCAGAACTTTCCAGTTACCTTTTTCTGTGAAGATCCAAAGCCTCGTTCCAGGTGCCAGTGGTCTATACTAAGAACAACTGTTTAGTTTGGGGAGCTTTTTTCAAAATGAATCTTGCTTGCTCTCTTCCTGTCCCACCCTGCTGCATTTCCCATTTTCTCTGTCTCTCCCTCCCTCTCTGTCTCAATCTTAGTAAGGATACTATACTAGAGGAAGACAAAAGCTTTAGTGGAGGACCTAGGTAAAAAATTATAGTCTGTGAAATCTAGGGAAGTTCCCAAAGCCAAGAAATAAATTGAAGGCCAGCTCTGTGGCCTGTGCCACCAGTTCATCACCCTCTGCCCCTCTCCCTGCAGCCTTCACAAGGCCTGGCCTGCCCTGAACCAGCTGCATCTGGTGAACACCAACGGAAATCCCTGATATTTTTCTTTCATGCAACCAACCATGGAGATGTAGGTCAGGTGTTGCTGGTGTGGCAGTTACAACAGCTCTGGCTTTACCCTTGCACCTGCAGCCACACTGACTGAGCTCCACAGAGATGGAAGAGAATGATCTCCTCTTAACAGGGATGCAGTCTCCAAGGGCCCTTGGTAGGCGGAGCTGGCTGGCATTGCAGAGAGTGGTGGAAGGGGCCACCTGGAACATGGGGACTGGGCAGCTGGCTCTGCCCAGTGGGACAAGTGGCAGGATTGGTGGTGCCTCTGCTTAATTTAGAGTCATCATCACTGACAGAGGCGACAGGGGCGGTTCCATCCTCTCCTGGGCTCAGCTGGGTCTCCAGACCTGCACCTGAAACCCACGCCTGTCTGGTGTTTACGGGATTGAAGCTGCCGCCCTGTGGGACCCAGCCTGTTTTCATTTCGGCTCTCAGCTGTCTGGTCTCCGTGGACCTCACCTACAGGTTTGTGCATGCCAGTCTCCCACAGTGCAGCCCCATGAGGTTCTCCCAGCCTGGCACACTCCTTTCTGGCCTTTGTTCTCTTCAGCAGAACTGCCAGCTGTGGACCTGGCACAAGGGAGGGGTTTCCTGGCCCCTCAGGAAGGCTGTGTTGGCCCAGCTGACCACACCTTCCCCAGGTCCTGTCTCTTCGTCTGGACTCTGGGGTATGGGGCAGTTCTCCAAGGTGCGGCAAGGGAACTCGTGCCTATCTGGACTTTGGCTGACTGACTGGCCTGCTCTCCCTCTGCCCTGGTCCTCCTGCCTCCTGTGACGGTGTTGGCCCATGATCAGTGTATGTTCTGTCGATCTTTGAAACCTTACAGGACAGGGCTGGGATGCAGGTCAGGGTAGAGTGCATGCCTTGGGGGTGCAAAGCCCTGGGTTTAGTCCCTAAGCTTGCAGGTGATATGCAGATAGACAGTTTTTATTTTAATAGTCAAAATATGTTGATTTCCATGTGTGGCAAATGATGCCGATTTTCTATTCGTAATGGTAATAAGTTGCCTTTTCACTTCACTTACCAGATACTTCTGAGAATCTACTCTATGCCAAGCACTCCTGTGGCTCCTGGGGGTGGCGTCTTCATGGGATGTGTGTGCTGAGAGTGCAGAATGGGGTGGGGGGCTGGGCAGCATTGGGTGTTTGTCGGGAAGGGTGATGGGAAAGGCCTCTGAGGAGTACACTGAAGCAGAGATCTAGGGAGCCTGAGGGAGCAGACCCTAAAACAGTCTGCAGAAGAACACTCCAGGCCAGGAGCAAGTGCCAAGACTTCCAGCGAGAAGGGCGCTTGGCCTGTTGGAGGGAGAGAGAGAGGAGCTTTGCCAAGACCCTGGCTCTTCCTCTGGGTGGGACGGAGCAGTAGGCAGTGAGGGCTTTGAGCAGACACAACCACCGCCTGTGCCGGCCTCTCAGGCTGCTATGTGGTGAGGGTAAGTGAGAAGCTGCAGCCCAGTAAGGAGGCTGCTAGAAGACTGGCAAGAGATGATGTTGACTTGAACCAGATGATAGCAGTGGAGGTGGTGAGAAGCAGTGAGGTTCCGGATGAACTTTGAATACAGGCCCATGGGAACTTACTGACAGGTGAAAGGAAAGGGCTTAAGGGTGACACCAAGGTTTCGAGCTGTGCTACTGTTTACTAAAAAGGAGAAAGATGAAAAAAAAAAAAAAGTTTTTGAGACTATTAAGGGTTGAAATCAGGAATTTTTTTTTTTTTTTTACCAGGCAGGCACTTGTGCCGCTGAGCTAAATCCCCAGCCCGAAATTAGGAGTTTTTAATACATTTATTTAAATTTTTAAAAGTAAGTCAGTGAAGCCGGGCATGGTGGCGCACGCCTTTAATCCCAGCACTCGGGAGGCTGAGGTAGGAGGAGTGTTGTGAGTTCGAGGCAGGCTTGGGCTACAACGCAAGCGCAAGGCCGGCCTAAGCTACACAGTGCGATCCTGCCTCAAAAAACCAGGGCTGGAAGTTTGGCTCAGTGGCTTAAGCGCCTGCCCCGGCAGGTGCGAGGTTGTGAGTTCAATCCCCAGTACCGCAAAAAAAAAAAAAAAAAAAAAAAAAAGTCAGTGGTTGTCTCACTAGTATGAGAGGCTGAAAGAAACATTATGTATATGTGTATATATATGTGTGTGTATAAAAAAGATGTTAAGATAGTTATACTACTGATTTCTTTTGAGGTCACTGAAGAGAAAGATTTGTGATGGTAGTGTTCGGACAATTGAATGCAGATGTCTTGTGCTCTGGGTGAATGATTTGGAGATGACAAAGGCAATGTATGTACCATTGTTGCCCCCTGATTGATGAGTTTTGAATTTTTTTTTTTTAAAGGAAGCTAGTGGTAAATAATGCCAGGTCCTACATGGATAAAGCCAACAGTGATGGTAGAATTGCACAGAAGGCAGCAGATGTGTCTGTGCTTCCTTCCGCACTCCATCTCCACTGCTGCCTTCGTGGGCCTCCTTGTCCCTGCTCAAGCAGAATGGGAACTTGAGGATCGGCCCGGAACGTGGGGGCGCAGAGGAGAGACGGGAGGACTCCCTTGTGCCAGGCCTACTTGCTACGTGGAGGACCTGGGTAGTTCTGCTTACATCCCACCTCCTGGCGTCGCATACTCATTCATTCAGTCCGTCAGTCACCTGGTCACTGAGCGCCTCTGGGCACGCAGCCATGGTGCCCCGTCTCTCCTGACACAGCCCTCAGCACCCCTTCCCCACCTGAGCCACTGGCTCTTGGCCTTGCCCATTCCTGGTCGGTGGGCGAAGTGGTTTTTGCCTCAATGAGAGCAGCAGAAATAGGTTTGCATCTTTCTTCTTCCCGGGCCCCGCAGTTACCAGGCTGGAAAGGATTCCTGAAGGGCTCTTCTCCTGTCTCTTGTAAACAGAGGGCCAGAGAGGTAGGCAGCTCCATGGTCTCCAGCCAGTCCACCTCGTGTCTGTTCAGCCCCACTTTTCACAGTGAACCCTGAGTCTGACTGCTGGTCACTGGCACCCTCCATCCTATTTCTCCTGGATGCCGTATCTGTTGCTTTCCCCGCAAAGTCACCACCCAGCAGCCAGGGGGACCCTGCTAAGCCTAAACTCATATCATGTCCCTCCCGGACTCACAACCCCATCATGTTTCACAGGACAAGCCTGAGTCCTTCAGTGGCATACAAGGCCCATAAAATCTGGTCCTTGGTTACCTGCAGGCCTCATCACTGCAGGTCTGTTCCATTAACTTGGTTTCTGCCACACTGTATCCTTCGTGTCTGTGGAGTACCTCTAACATGTTCCTGCCACAGGGCCTTTGCACTTGCTCTCACTGCTTTTTCCCAGATCCTTGCAGTATTTCCCTGACTACAAATCTAGTCCTGCCCTCTTTCATCTTTCTTTCCCTTCTTCTCACACTTACTCTTTGACACTTATGACCACATGACACATTGGCTTATTACTTGTCTCTTCTCATTAGTTTATAAACTCACACAGATGGGAATTTTCATTTAATTTGGCTCCTGCTTTACCCCCAGCACTTAGCACTGTGCCTGACACTTAGTGGACACTTAATAAGGAGTTAATGAATAAACAGGTGTCCAAAGCTAAGCAGGGCAGCCATCTGGGCATTTCTGCAACTCCTCAGGCCAGCCTAGGTTACAAAGAGACTTTGTGCATTTGGAAAACTCAGCTAACAGGCCATGAGAGCAGTTAGCATCATTTTCATTTCCAAGATTGTGACCAGATAAAGGCAGGGATCTCTCTACATGTACCGGCCTTGCAGGACTGGGTTGCAGAGGAGGACATTAGGCACAGAGCAGCTATGAGAAGAGCCTCCCCCACCGGACACCCAAGACCCAGGCACGTGCTTCCCTCCTCAAAGTCAGCTCCAACTTGCAGTGCCCAAGAGTAGCAGATTTTCAGTAAATACGGGCAGGGAGAGGGATGGCAGAAGGAAGGACTTTGGGGTGCTCCTCTTCATCTGTTCTATTGCCTGGGCTGATTTCACATGCTGTGGATTCACGCACCCCACTAGTAACCAGTGAACTCAGTAAATCTCATTACTTCTCTTACTCTTAGTTTCCTCATTGGTAAAAATAGAGACGACACTACTTACAAGATTTTGAGGAATCGACAGGTGTGGCAGTTCACACCTGTATCTCAGCACTTGGGAGGCTGAGGCAGGAGGATTGTTGTGAGTTTGAGTCTAGCCTGGGCTACAAAGTGAATTCAAGGCCAGCCTGAACTGCGTAGTGAGACCTTGTCTCAAAAAGACGAGAAAAAAAAAAAAAGAAAGAAAGAAAGGTTTTGAGGAATCAAGCTGTAAACATTAACTCAGCAAATAATAGCTTTTTCTTGTTGGTGATGTTTATACCACAAATAAGGGGCACTGTGAGAAGCACAAATGAAGTCACTTACTGTTATTAAAATAAACAATAACCACTAATATATATTGAGCACCTCCCGTGAACCTTTTAATCCCGCGGCCAAGCCTGTGAAGTGGGCACAGCTGTTCTCAGTGTAACTGAAACACAGAGGGCAGAGGGTCTGGGTCTCAGTGTCCCAGGGAGGGGATGAACTTCAGTGAACCGCAGACCATGATACTATAAGATTTGTCCCATCATGTGGCACGTGAGTTGCTGGATGTCCTGGTGGCAGTGATGGCATTCTTTTTTAATTTCTTGCTGTTTTGGGTGGCCCGTGTTGGGTAACTGCAGACAGAGTGCGCCATCACCTCCAGCTCCATCACAGGCGCTGAAGTTCTCCACCTTGAGGGGAGCACACTGGGGTGGAGACGAAAAGGAAAAACTAAAGGAACTGGACTGTAGGAAATGCAACCAGACCAGAGGCCTGGGCCCCGAGTGTTGGTTACTTTGGGGGTGTGGGTGTGTGTGTGTGCACGGGCACACACATTAGGATGTAATGGGTGGAGGAGAGAAAAAGGGAAGGGTGTTGTAGCAATTTGCACCCAACCCCAAATCCTCTAGAGCTGTTGCCTTCTCTGGAATTCCAAACATTTCCGATCAGATAAAGGTGGCTGAAAATACCCAAGGACTTGTCTGGACTAGTTAGAGGCAGTGCTGGGGTGAAGAGGTTGAGGCCACTGGGGCTGTGCCCTAGCGAGGTCTGACCGTTCCACCAGCCCAGGAGCTTGCTGCTTCCCCAGGTTCCTGAGGACCGAGGGCAAGCTCCGCAGGCGGCGGATCAGATGCTTTTGTGGCAACAAGTCCTTGTGCTCTGGAATGTTGCTTCTCACCTTACGTGCTGATTACTGCATCTTTTGAAACACCCCTGAGAGACTGAAGCCAGGTAGTTGCTCCCATGTTTGTCTTTGGGTGTTTGAGTTACTTTTATCTTGCTCCTGGTGCTGCAGCCCTAGCAGGAGCCCTATGAGACAATGTCCTTCATTTCACAGGGAGGGACAGTCCCAGGCAGGGGAATGGACAAACCAGTGATGGACCCAGGAAGCTGTTAGCCCAGGGCTTGTCCTTCACAGCGTCCAGCTCCAGAAGAGGGAAGGAGAGGGAGAAGCCGCTTTGGGCCCTGGAACGGTTGGAGGCAAAGATTCCAGCAGGAAGCAGAGTTTTAGAGAGAGAGGCGGCCCCCCAGTTTTAGTAGGCTGCTACCTAAGGCCACCTACTAGTACAGTAGATGAATTTTCTGGAACTTTCCCATAAGCTTTTCACTCCCCTTTCTGAGCCGTGGAGGGCTTGGTGTCCAAAAACCAGCTGCCTTGCCCAGTTTTCTGCTGTCTTGAGGCCTCTTCATACTTTGGCCAGGCAGTAAGGATAGGGATGGAGAGAGGGGCAGCTGGCCTTTCTTCTTAGCACCTTCTCTGGGCCCAGTACTGGCCTAGGCCTACAGGGGATCAAGTGAGCAGCTGGCCTCCTTGCAGATGGGACTATGGATTGAGATCTACAATAAATAGGCAAGAACTCAGCAGAGGAACCAGTATGGGCAAAGGTCCTGAGGCTTGCAGAAGCCTGTCCGTAGTGAAGCTGAGGAAACCATGCCTTGCAGGCCACGGGAGACTTCAAGACTCAAGCTGAGCCATGGTCTAATAGTGTGAATGGTAGTAATAGCTAGCATTTTCTTGGTTTACTGTGTACTTTTACACATGTTACTGTTGAATCCTTTCAGTATTTTTTAAAGAATAAGGTCCCCAGCACTCGGGAGGCTGAGGTAGGTGGAGTGTTGTGAGTTCGAGGCCAGCTTGGGCTACAACTTGAGCAAGGCCGGCCTGAACTACATAGTGCGACCTTGTCTCAAAAAAAACAGAGCCGGGAGTTTGGCTCAGTGGCTTAAGTGCCTGCTTGGTGGCAGGTGTGAGTTGTGAGTTTGATCCCTGGTATTGATCAATCTATCAATCAATCAATAAAATAATGTCCCTTTTTTTAAGGCAGGTTCTTACCGTGTAGTTCAGGCTGGCCTTAAACTCCCGGTGATCTTCTTGCCTCAGCCTCTCAAGTGCTGGGGTCACAGGCATGTGCCACCACACACTGCTTGAAATAAAGTCATTTTTTATACCATTTTGCAGATGAGGGCAAAAGCTAAGTGTCTTATCTAGTTGCAAGATGTATTGCTCGGGCAGCTGGCTTGGAAGAGAAATAAGAAGTCAGTCCTCATCCAAATAGCACATCTGTTTCCCAGAGGAGGACACTGAAGCTCAGAGACGACAGAACTGTCAAGATGCTTCTGTCTCACTGTGTTACCTTCTTGGGAAGCTCTTGGGGCAGACTTAGAAGAGGAACAGCAGAAGACAGAGGACCAGAACCAAGGCCGGTCTGTGTTGGAGGGCGGGGTAGTGAGGCTTCAGCTCTCTAATAGGGAGCTGTTTTCCAGTTTGGGGCTGTCCAGAGGTAAAATGTTAGCCGAGTGTGGTGGTGCACACCTGGAGTCCCAGCTGCTTAGCAGGAGGATCACAAGTTCTAGGCCAGACTAGGGAAAATAAAAATTTTTAAGGGCCGAGGATGTAGCTCATTGATGAAGCACTTGCCTTCCTAAGCATGCATGTGTTCTGGATTTCATCCCCAGCCCTGCCAAGAGACAGGCGCTTTCTCCAGAGGAAAGAGGGAGCTCCTACAAGTGTATAGGCAGCAAGCGCCTAGAGATGACCATGAACTGCCACAGGTGTGGACCCTCTGGAGTGGACCAGGCCTATCATGGGACCTTGGCACTCCACCTTTCTGAAGTCCATGTATGACGTCCCAGTGTAGGGCAAGTGTCACGTGGAAAGCCCGATGGATGTATTGAAAGGTCACTCTTTGAGTCTGACTTAGTTCTGAAGGCGCACCTTGATCCTTCCCCTTCCTGGACCCTGGCAGAAGGGTGGAAGGCTCTGGGCATCTACTTGTGAAAGGATAGGGTCACCAGGGATGGAACGAGAGGGCTGAGATTGGGGCAGGAGAGGTGCAGGAACAGGCGGCTGCTGCCCAGGAGTCAGGAATGATGGGCTCCGCCACTGATGTGTGGTGCGACCTTGGGTGGTGCGACCTTGGGGGTGACTTCACCTCTCTGCCATGTCCTCCTCTGTAACATAACGAGTAGGAACAGCACTTACTCCCTGGGTTATGATGAGAAGCAAGTGTGTTCTTCCACACAAAGGACATACCTAGTAAATACCAGCTGTCGTGTTACCAGCACTCCCAGAGCAAGAGGTCGTGAGGCCCATTGAGCACCTCGGCCCCAGTGAATGCCTTTCTGAATGGTTGCCAGGTTCTGAGCCAGCCGGGGAGACACTCGCGCTGCAGGGCCCCGATAGCGCTCTCGATTCCCCAGCGGAGGTGTTATCTCCTCCCAGCACAACCACTTCCTGTTCTGAGAAATGAGCACATCTGTCAGACTCCAGCTTCTTAGAACTAATGGTGGGGGAGGAGGCACAGGAGGAGAGGCTGGCGGCTGATGGGCAGGGTTGGAGGAAGATGAACACGTATTGTGCCAGGGGAATGCCTCCAAAGATTCCCAGACCACCAGGTGGCTTGGACCCCTCAGGGTACCCGCGTCAGCCAGTAACACCAGGGTCACCTTGCTTCACCAAGTGCTTTAACCCCCATCTTACACCACCGCCTTGTGAGGTGAAGGCAGGAGAAACTGAGGCTTCCGAATCAAAAGGCTTGCTATGGCACCCACCGTGGGCTGGCTGAACCGAGGCATTTCAGCCAGCACAGCCTGGCACCTGTCTCTTTGTCCCATCCCATTGAGCTGCCTCTCCAAGTTGCCTGAGTCCAGCTGTGTCCCTAGCTTGAGAAGAAAGGCTTGTTCCTCTCATATCATAGAGACCAACAGCTCCCCCAGGAAAGCCAAGGGAAGTGGAGGCCAACCACAAACCTCACTCTTCCGACCCTCGCCTGCGACTCCCTGCCAGCAGAGCGATAAGGCCTCTTGCCTTGCCCCAACCCCCCTTCCTGCTGCTCCCAGGATCTCCTAACAAGGCCTTGTTTGTCTGCTAAGCCCGCATTTATCAGCTTCTCCCTCGGGGAAATTGAGGCCAGGAGGCAGAAAGTGACTCTGCAAGTCACTCGCAACCTGCCCGTGCAGGGCTGTGATAAAGCCAAGACAAGGTACAGTCCTGACATCCGTGACACTTTCCCTGACTGCCAGGAGCCCCTTCCTCTTTGCTACCTACCTCTTTCCTGAAATAACCAAGCAGGAAGGAAGTGGTGGGCCCAAGCCCTTCGGAGTCACCCAAGAGGAAGGAAGAGCTGTCTGGCACAGAAGCTTGTTCCCTGCTGAAGCCAGGCCGGAAAGGTTTCACTTTCCCTCCTGGTTTTCGTCACATCCTTTCCTGTGGCACCTAGTTCCTCTCAGCTGGGCCCCTGAACTGGCTCAGACAGCTGGTGGCCTCAGGCTACTTTACCCTCCTGCAGGGACTCATAGCTACAGCTGTGACCCAGAATATGGGGCTTGCTGCTAAACATTCGTGGGCTTAAAACTGGCTCCTTCACCTGCCTGCTTTGGCCAGGTCTTTTGGTATTGCTGAACCTCAGTTTCCTGAGGTCAGAATTGAGGACCTCCTTCGGTTCCAGAAGTGCATGCTCCTGGCCCATCATGGAGGCTGGAGAAGTACTTTTCCTTTGAAACTGAGCAGAGGTGCCAGGTATGAAAATGCATTCCTATAATCCCGGCATTCAGGAAGATCACTACGAGTTGCAGGCCAGCCTAGGCTACATAGTGAGTTTGAGGCCAGCCTGAACTTCATAGTGAGAGCCTGTCTCAAAAACATGGAGAGACAGAGAGAGACAGAGAGACAGAGAGACAGAGAGAGAGAGAGAGAGAGAGAGAGAGAAACTGAGGACAGAGGAGGAGCAAATGCACTGGGGCCAGATTGTTGGTGTGAGCATCGTAGCCAGGTCACAGGTCACATGTGGGCTGCAGGGCCATCAGCATTTGATGGGTTAACAGTGATACCCACCGACAGCACCTGGTGATCACCAGTGAACAAAGGGGGCTCTGAAGAGTGCTTTGGGACCGGATCACAGGAAACACCAGTGGAAGCCACCACTGCACCAAGAAGGCCAGGTTTTCTATGGGCAGAAATAACAGGGACTGATGGGACAAGATGGGCCATCAGAATGAGGAGGATGCCAAAACTCACACAAATCCCAGTCCCACCACTGCCTTGATAGTGATCTCAAGTCAATCTGGAACTTCTGTAATCACATTTGTGAATTGGAGCACTTGAGAAATGTTATGAAATGAAAGCATTAATTCATTTGTTTATTCACAATAAATTCATTTCCCTACACTGCTGTGTTGCAGGTTTGGTACCAGCTTCTAGAGATATAGGTGACAAAAAACAGTCTAGTGGGAGAAACAGGAAAAAACCTCTCTAGGGAGAATGGCTGTTCATGTAGTTGGGGGGAAATATGGCCTGGTCAGGGTGAAGGGTCTTAGCTAAGTGTGTGGCACAGGAAGATATTCAAGTGTTTGACAAAGGTTAGCTATCATTCTCATTAATGTTACACCGTGGACCAGAGAGGTGAAGTGACCCGGTCAAAAGTCATCATGCGAGAAAAAAAGCACTGGGGTGTGGGAGATGAGAACGGGGAAGAAAGGGAATCAGAAGACTTGTGATCCAAGCAAGGACTGTTTGTCCACCCCTGGCTCTCAGGCCCTTTCCTGGGGGCGTCACGCCAACCATTGCTCCTGGCTTCTCTAGGAAGCCACAGGGAAACTACTGTCGTTCAATTGGCTGCCCCTGGGCAGAGATGTAGTCTGTGCCATCCAGGTAGGCCAGGTTTCAGGTCTGATCCAGATGAGGTCCTGCTGCCTGTGAGCCCCAAGACTGGGGAGACCGGCACACATGCAGGGGGCTTCAGCCTAAGGTACTCTTCTTCTGCCGCCACAGTGTCTTTGCACTTCTGTCTGCAGAACCTGCTCTTTCTTAGCCAAGGTACCTTAATCCTTGTCATTCAGGTCTTGCTCAAACCTCCTTTTCCTTCCCTGACCACCACGGCCAGAGCAGTCCCCAGGCACTTCCCCTGTCACCTCTCCCTGGCTCGCTTTCCTCAGAACCCTGTCCTCTCTGCAATTATCTTTGCTGCTTCCCATTAGGACAGCATTTCTTGATTTTTTTTTTTAATCACTTTCCCCAAGGAGTCTTTTTAGACATTTTTGTCCTAATTGCCCTCTCATGAAATTTGAGTACCCCAGTTCTACTGTGTATCTCTTCAGGTGCTGTGGCTCTGTGGAGAGCCATAAATCACCACAGTATCTGAGGGTTTTCTTTTCTTTTTTTTTTTTTTTTTTTGCGGCACCGGGGATTGAACTCACAACCTCACACCAGCCAGACAGGCGCTTATGCCACTGAGCCAAACTCCCAGCCCTAGATTTTTGAGGCAGGGTCGCACTATGTAGCTCAGTCCAGCCTTGCACTCGCATTGTAGCCCAAGCCGGGCCTCGAACTCACACTGCTCCTCCTACCTCAGCCTCCGGAGTGCTGGGATTAAAGGCGTGCGCCACCACGCCCAGCTATCTGAGGGTTTTCACTTCACCCCCATTGGATGTAATCTGACTGCCATCAAGAATGGACTAGAATGTAAACTCCCCAAAGCCTTGTTTGCTGTCATATCTCTGGTGTTGGGCTTGGAGCAGAGTAGGTGCTCAATAAGTAATTTGTGGTGTAAATGAAAGCCCAGAGACCCTGGGAATGCAAAAGAGACGTTCCTCTCGGAGTTGGAGGAATGTTGGGCAGGGAGGAGGGAGCTCCATGGTAGAGCTCTGTTTGCTGACTGATGAAGAGACATGGAGCAGGTAACCAGTTAGAGCACACAGCATTGGCTCAGAGACACTGATGTAAAGCACCGTGGAGTAGGGGCGAGTATGTGGGCATTTCCTGTGGTGGCCAGGACTCCTGAGGCTTGGGAGTGTCAGGAAGGACCTTGGAGGTGTCCCAGCCCAGGCCTCTCCTGGGAACTGCGTCAGGAATCCTAGGTTCCTAGTCGAGGCTCTCCCACGAGCGGGCTATAGAAATTGCAGAATGGCCAGGTGGGCTGGCTTTGCTCGCTCCTGGGGTCTTCCTGGCTAGGAGTCCCTGACTGTCCCATGGGGGTCATTACTACCTGTCCCCAGTGGCCCTAAAAACCCCCATGTGGATCCCCATACCGACAGTCAGCTTCATACAGAAACCAAGCTGAGGACATGAGCCGTCTCTTGGGCCTGGGTCTTCTGAAAGCCTCTGCGACCTCAAGAGACCTCCCTGTACCCCCGCTTTACACCTCACACAGCCACCCCCAGCCCTGCCCCATGCCAGGCCTCCCAGCGTCAGAGGGAGCCACCTGAGCAACAGTGGGGCTTATCTCTGCTTTTCAGGTCTGCTGCTTAGCCCTGTTTGTTTATCCTCAGCGCCACCCACTGAGAAAATGGCTGTTTGTTTCCAAGTGTGAACCGTGGGCTAAATATACCCACACCGTGCCTCTCCAGCCCCCGCCCTGGAACAGCAGAGCGGTCTGCTCGCCTCCCTCTGCAGAAGTAGCCCCTCGAGCCCACGCCCTTGGGAGTAAGTGGGGATTGTCCTGGCCAGGAAGTCTTGAGTGGGGACTGGAGCCGGTCAGCGCCTTGTTCTGGGTGGCCCTGAAATGTCCCCTCCACCCTGGAATGTCTGTTCCTGGACAGTGAATGCATTGTGCCCTTGCAGGGATGGGGCCTGTTTATTCCAGCCCAGCCCCAGGGCCAAAAACTCCCTGTGGCTACCTGCCCTCAACGTCAGGAAAGTTCTCACTGCCGGAGCCAGGCCTCTGCTGCTTTGGTCACAGCCCCAGTATCCCTGTTCCCTGGGGGACGTTTGGCCCAAGGGGTAACTGGGGCCTTCCAGCTGTGGCCTCACTTCCTCATGCTGCCTACATCCCGGAACTCTTCCGCATCGCATGTAAGGCTTTTTAGTGACTCCCTGGGCCTTCATGACTTGGGAACAGAAACATGAAATCTCCTGTTAGAATTTTCTTATCTACCAAGATCCACAGAGGTTCGAGGGAAGGGGGGACAGGGACCGTCCTCCTCTCCCCAGATCTTGGGCTCCACTCAGGCCGGCTCCATATTCCCTTCTCAGAATCCTGTGAGCAGGGCTGACAGGACAGGTCCCCAACCCCAGCACAAGGGAAGTATCCTGCTGTAGCAGCACTCACTCTGACCACTCTGATTTACCTCGATTTGTTTGGGTTTGGGGGAATGCTGGGGAGTGCTGAGCATGTGCTCTGCCCCTGAGCTACATACCCAGCCCGAACACACACACTCACTGTGCAGCCCTGCAGTCTAACCCTGGCTCTGCCGTGTCTGTGCTGGCCTTCCCTGCCTTGAAATGGAGCTCACATCTCTGCCTATGTGGACTCTGATAAAGGTGAAAGGCAGTAACAATGCCTGGTGCTTAGGAGACAAGCAGTACATTTGTTCGGCCCATGTACAGTCATGCATCGCGTAACAGCTGGGATGCATGCTGAGAAATGTGTTGTTAGGCCATTTCGCTGTCGTACTGACATCATAGACTATCCTTAAGGAACCTAGAAGGTGGCACGAGTGAAGGCCCTGCGATCGAGACGCAGTAAACACGAGACACCTGAGCTGCTGCCAGCCTCACACAGCTGACTGGTGAACTTCCTCCCCGGTACTGGGAAGCTGGACCCAGACCCTCTCTCTGAGTTACATCCCCTGCCCTTTTTATTTCATTCTGAGTCGAGGTCTTGAGAAATGGTCCACGCTGGGCTTGAGCTGGTGATCTTCCCTCGCCTCCTGAGTACTTGGTATTACAGGCATGGCTGACTTGTGATACCTCCTCTTTTACAGGTTAGGACACATTTTCCAATGAAAATATTTTTTCAAGAATTTAGCCTAAACCGGGCGTGGTGGCGCACGCCTTTAATCCCAGCACTCGGGAGGCTGAGGTAGGCGGAGCGTTGTGAGTTCGAGGCCGGCTTGGGCTACAACGCGAGCGTAAGGCCAGCCTGAGCTACATAGTGCGACCCTGCCTCGAAAAAACCAGGGCTGGGGAGTTTGGCTCAGCGGCTTAAGCGCCTGCCCTGGCAAGCGCAAGGTTGTGAGTTCACTCCCCGGTGCCGCAAAAAAAAAAAAAAAAAGAATTTAGCCTAAAGCTAGGCATGGTGATGCATAACTAACTCAGACACTTGGAAAGCTGAGGCAGGCAAGTTCGTTAGCCTGTGCTATATAGTGGGAACCTGTCTCCAAAAAAGGATAGTATTATAAATATATAAGCCCATAACACATTCATTTGTTATCATGTCCACTCTTACACGCTGTGCGTAACTGTGTGCGGCACTTGTATTTGACCGCACTGCAGTAGTTGATTTACAGTACCATCACCACAAATATGTGAGGGGCGCGTTACACTGTAACCTCGAAGGGCTGCAGCTTCACTAAGTCAGGCAACAGCTCCATTTTAATGTTGCGAGACCACTGTCATGTAGGTGTCCTCGACCCAGACGTCATCAGGCAGCGTGGGACTCTGTACCAGACGCTGCTCTGACCCTGAGTCTATGGGAACCAGACAGCAACTCAGTGCCCACTGAGGAGCCAAATCACAACAGAACAGGTGTGCAGTGTGGTTCCGGGACGTGCTGGGAAGGAGAACCACCCGAGGTTGGAGCAGCAGATAGGCAGAGAAATCAGTGGACGTGAAGCGTGTGGGGGACACAGGTCACACTGACCCTGGCTGGCCGCGATAAGGAGTGAGGCTTTGGTTCCAGCTGTGCAAGGAGCCTTGGGAAGGTGGCGAGTCCTTTCCCACCTCGATGGTGGGCTCCTCAGCCCAGACTCAGAGTCACCGCTGCCTCCCCGCTGACTTGGTAAGTGCCGAGTCAGCACCTGAGTGCACAGGGCCTTCCTGCTGGGTACCAGGGCTCCGACAGTCGATGCCACTGCTGAGTGCAGGGGAGCCTCCCAAGGACTTTAAGCCCAGGGACGCTGGGCCCGAGCTGCATTTTTAGAGGTCTGAGTGTGGAGCAGGCACTGAGGGCCTCATCCAAGTAGAAGTGGGACCAGGCACGGCTCCCACATGAGCATGCGGCAGTGGGACCCGGGCCCACAGCAAATTGCAAGTCCTGTCTGAAGGAGATACTAGCCCGTGTGGGAGCTCAGACAGCCCCAGAGCCAGCTGGTGACCCATTCATTCCACAGCGCACTTGGTATTGATTTCTAGGTGCTTGGGCACCAGGTTTGGATTCTGGTTCCACCATAGACCAAGCTTGGTGGCCCAAGTGGGGTGACACTGGTCAGATCCTTTGGCCCTCAGGATGCCGGCTTCCTGGTCTGTGCATGGGGAGGAGCAGACACGTCACAGTGCCATCGGGTTAAGGGGTGGACTGGGCACGGAGCTCCCTCCCCGTGCCGTGTGCTTTTTCCTCCCAACAGAGCTGCAGGGCAGAGGCCTGGTGCTCACCTCCTGAGCCCAGAGTCACAGCCCTGGGCCGGGGGACTTGGATGGGGCCTCACAGACACCTTCACAGCAGCCTCCCAGTCCTGCGTCACTGATATCCTCTCTTAGCCCTGCCCTTCCTGCTCACGAACTTGTCCCAGCCCTAGGCTGAAAGGCCCAAGACCCACCACACCCTCAGTCTGCCCGAGTGGCTCTGGGAAGGTGCCCTGTCCCTTCCTCTCCCGCTGGAGGAACAGTAGAAAGGTGGACCCCGGCACTACTGTCAGACTCAACTCCAGCTGCCACTGTGGCTCCCAGCTGTAGTGAGGTGGTTCCCGCTCCTCCTCGTCTCCCCCACCCCCACCTCACCTGGGCTCCGTTCCCACCGCTAGCCTCCCCACCTGTTTCTGTTCCCCTGATTTGGGAGTGGGTACACTCCTAGCTGTCTGACGAGGGACAGAGCTCTTCCACTCTGCCCCTGTATCTCAACAAAATCCTGGTTGGGTCATCCCCAGCCAGGGCTCATGAGAGAGAGGTCAGCCCTTGACCCTTTGCCTGGCCCGCAGTAGACAGCGGTGGCTTCAGTCCTCACATCCCCGAGGCACTACGCGCAGGTAGCCCCTCTCACCCCCGTGTACCTTACTGTCCGAGGAGTCAACGGTGCCTTCCCTTTCTTCCCTTGCAGGACACTTTTGTGGAACTCTACGGGAACAATGCAGCAGCCGAGAGCCGGAAGGGCCAGGAGCGCTTCAACCGCTGGTTCCTGACGGGCATGACTGTGGCCGGCGTGGTTCTGCTGGGCTCGCTCTTCAGTCGGAAATGACCAGACACTGACCACCCCTCACCCTCCCACCCCCTGCCTTGTCCCACCACATCCCTCCATCCAGCCACATTTGCAACCAGGAGAACCACTACATGCCGCCCATGCCCTCCTACCCATCCCAGGGGTGGGTCTAGACCTGGTCCCTCGCAAATAGTTTTCTAGAATCCACCACGCTTCTGTGAGAGCTGCCTTCCCCCACACCTCATTTTTCTTGGCCTCAAAATCCAGTTTCCCTAGGATCTGCCCCATGGAGGCTGGTTCGGGGTAGGGGTGGGGGGTTGGGGGAACCCTTATTACCCTTAGCCTCTGAGGATGCTTTCCTGGCAGGGAGCTGAAAAGTTTTCTGAACCTTTCCAGGAGAGACTAGATTGCCTTTGTTTCAATGTTTGTGGTCTCAGAATTGATCATTTCCCATCCCCCTCTGGACCTGGCCTCCCTTCCATCACCACCCCCAAGAGCCATTTAGAGGCCACTTCTAATTAGGAATTCAGGCTGCTTGGGGTCAAGAAGCAAGGACCAGGACTTCCTCCCCATGTCTGGCCCGGCCAAAGTCCTCACTCCTAGTCTGAATGTTCTCCAGAAGCCTCTGGCTAGAGGCCAGCCCCATCCAGGAGGGAGGGGGCTGTCCCTGCAGGAAGCACCCGTGTGCACGCTAGGGCAGCCCTTGCAGTTTAGCACCAGCCTAGTCCCTTCCCCACTCCCCTCCCCGGGCTCCCATGACCATGACTGAGGGACCAACTGGGCCCAAGACAGGTGCCCCAGAGCCGTTTATGGCCACAGCTGCCTCACTTCCTGCAAGGAGAACAGCCTGTGGCATCTTGGCCTTGGCTGTTGCCCATGGGGCCCAGGGGCCTCAGCCCAGAAGTGAAGGGGAGCTACAGGGAGCAGCTGTGGAGCCCTGGGGTCTTCCCTACCTCAGGCAGGAAGGGCAGGAAGGAGAGCCTGGCGCACGGGGCGGGGGAGAGGGGGCTGGGGCCTGCTGTGCCCCACCCCGGTCCAGCCTGGGCAGCTGGGCTGCCAAGGTCAGAATGGCCTGACCAGGAGCCCTTCAGGCCTCCCTCTCCCCTCTGCACCACCCACGGCCTGTCTCACCCCTGGGGGCCCCAGCGCAGCACTGGCCACCCCGGGCTCTCTGCTGTACATATTCGAGACTAGTTTTTATTCCTTGTGAAAATGATATACTATTTTTGTTAAGCGTGTCTGTATTTATGTGTGAGGAGCTGCTGGCTTGCTGTGCGCGTGCACGTGGAGAGCTGGTGCCCGGAGATTGGCGGCCTAATGCTCCCTCCCCTGCCCTGGCCTGGGGACGCTGGCCCCGGGGGTCCTGGCTCCTGAGGGGCACCTGTCCCTCCCCTGACCCACCCCCACCCTTGTTCCAGCTCTGAAATAGTCTGTGTGAAGGTGAAAGTGCAGTTCAGTAATAAACTGTGTTGATTCAGTGAACAAAGGGTCTGGGCTCTTGTGTGCTTGGATGGGGAGAGGAGGAGCTGCTGGGCTGGCTGAAGGCCGGGGGACAGCTGTCCCGCTCCTGGCTCTGCTGCCTTCGGGGCGCTTCAGCCCTGTCTCTTCCTCCTCCTGGGCCTGAATTTCTGCACCTGTACATGGATAGGGTTTTTAGGAGCGCCTGTGTGCCAGACACGGGCCTCGTGGAGGCCGGGCTCACCTGCCCCTGACGAGCTGTACCGCAGCAGCCACTCACTCCCCAGGCTTTTCTGACCCCTGCACCGTGCCGGCGCAGGCTTTGCACTGGGGATGGCAGCAAAGCCCTTGCCTTTCAGTTTGTCCTAGTGGGGCACACACGTGATAGCACACCCCTGGCTGCTGTTGGGCAAGAAATGGCCACGCAGGAGCCATTGTAGCATCCTGGCAGGACGTGAGGGACTTGGGGGATGCAAGAGGCAGGTGGATTGGAGGGAGCATTTTTTAAGGTAGGTCCCTCAATTTCAAATGGAGATCTTTAGAGCAAGAAGTGGGGGAGATGGGTTTCTGGAATAGTGATCACATTCCAAATACAGCGAGGAAGTGCATGTGGGAGGCCAGTGGGACCCAAGGCTGCTGTTGCGTTTGGCTGGGAGGCGGGAGGCGGGAGGAAGCACACATCATCCAGGGCCTGAAGTGGCGCAGAAAGGGTAACCTAAGGGAGCGGCAGAGCTGTCCGGCAGCGGCAGGGTCGGGCTGGGCCCCTCTGCAGCGGGAGGAAAGCCGTGTCTGCGGCCCCCGGGGCGAGGCGGTCTGTAGGGGTTCTCTGTGCTGCATGGAGGAGCTGGAGCGTGCACACCCCGGGAGCAGTGAGGAAGCCGTGGGTCTTGTTCTAAGGCTGGCCAGGCAGGGTGTGCGTCCTGGGTCACCACACCTAGTCCTGTGACAAGGGGCAGTCTCCTAATCTGTCTATGCCTTGGCTAGCCCCCTCTGAAAAATGCACTTGATGATTAGACCCTCCGCGATCTCCTCCCCATTGTCTGATGCCTCACGGAGGCGGGGGGGTTGACCTGGCTTTGGGGGTGGGATGGGGGTGACCCGCAAGCCGGCAGGCAGGCTTTCCAGGAGGAGGGGCGGACACCCAGTTCTCCAAGTTCCACGTGGCCTCGGCCAGAGTTGGGAAGGGGTCTGGGAGAGCGTTCTGTAGATGGGGGTCTCAGGCGCCCCGCCCTGCCGGCTTTTGGGACGGGCTTGACTGCCCCCTGGTGGCTATGAAATGCGACCTGAAAGCCACCACCAACCCAGGCCCGTCTCCCTCTGTGCCGCTGATCAGTCTCCTGCAAGCCCCGCTTTCCGTTTTCGCCAGAAGCACGTCCACACCAACGGCCCCGGGGTCCCGGATTCAGAGCTTGCTGCAGCTCTCCTGGGGCTGAGTTGCCCTTCTTGGTTCGAAGTCACAGCCTTCAGCCTCCTACCCCTTCCTCCACTGTATCCCTGGCTCCTGCCCCCCACCCTGGCCACTCAGGATCCTGCATGTAGGTGTAAATGGTTTAATCCCAACCTTTTTTTTTTTTTTAACAAATGGTAACATGCACTTTGCCTAGTTACTTCCACCTACATAATGTGCCTTGTAGGAGCCTCTATGTCCATTCATGGGTTACCACGTACTCATCAGACCGCTCGAAGTTATATAACCATTTGTGACAACTTCATTCCAGTATTCCATGACATTTTTCTTTTCTTCCTTTTTTTTTTTTTTGGTACCAGGGATCAAACTCACAACCTCACGCCTGCCAAGCAGGCACTTACACCACTAAGCTAAACCCCTGGCCCTATTTTTTGAGACAGGGTCTTACTGTGCAGTTCAGTCTGTCCTTGAACACACTTTGTAGCCCAGGCTGGTCTCAAACTCACAATGATCCTCCTGCCTCAGTCTCCTGAGTGCTGGGATTAATCCAGGACATTTTTCATTGCAGGTTTTTGTTTTTGTTTTTTTGGCCCTGGGACTCGAACTCAGGACCTTGTGCTTGCCAGGCAGGTGCTGTATCACTGAGCTACATCTCTGGCCCTCCATGAAATTTTTAATCAAATCTCTAATGCAGTGATTCCCAGTTTTAGACACGCCTTCACACACAGAGGAATGTTGGAATTGCACACCAAGGGGAGGTTGGACTGGGTTTGAGACTGTGTGGATACTGGGGAAAACTTCATTGTACTTCTGTGTATTACATACTTTTTTTCTTTTTTCTTTTTTTCTTTTTTTTTTTGGTCTTTTTGAGACATGGTCTTACTGTGCAGTTCAGGCTGGCCTTGGACTCACTTTGTAGCCCAGGTTGGTCTCAAATTTGCAACGAACCTCCTGTCTCAGCCTCCCAAGTGCTGGGATTACAGGAGTGTACCACCACACCCAGCTCATACTTATGTTAGAAGAAATGAAACACACTTTTATAAGAGCCAGGTGCCATAGCAAACACCTGTAATCCCAGCCATTTGGGAGGCTGAGGTAGGAGAATCAAAAATTTGAGTCCCACCTGGGCAATTTAGCAAGACCCTATCTCAAAATAGTTTGGGAATGTAGCTCAATGTAAAAACCCTGGGTTCATCCTGGTGTGGTGGCACACACCTGTAAGCTCAGCATTCAGAAGATGGAGGCAGGAGGATCTCTGCAAATTCAACGCCAACCTGGGCTACAAAGTGAGTTCAAGGCCAGCCTGAACTGCATAGCAAAACCCTAACTAAATAAATAAAAACTAACTAAATAAATAAAAATCCTAGGTTCACCAGTCAGGTAATCCTAGCATTCCGGAGACTGAGGCAGGAGGACTGCTGCAAATTCAAGTCCAGCCTCAGCTACATATCAAATTCAAGGCCACCCTGAACTATGGAGACCTTGTCTCAGAAACACTTAAATTAAAAAAAAAAAAAAAAAAAAGCCCTGGGCCACCTTAACAAAAACAAAACCATTTTTATATATATATGAAAAAAGTGAAATATTAACTTTAATTAAAGTATCCAGCTGGCTGTGGAGGCACATGCTTATAATCCCAGCACTTGGGAGGCTAAGGCAGGAAGATCACTGTGAGTTGAGACCAGCCAGGACTGCATAGGGAGTTCAAGGTCAGCTTATACTACAGCAAAACCATGTCTCAAAAAACATTAAAAAAAAAAAAAAAAGCATCCAAAAAGTATCCAAATAAATTCTTTTCATACTGGTATTGAACCCAGAGGCAATGTACATCTCCAGCCCTTTTTATTTTGAAATAAAGTCTTGCAAAATTGCCCAGGCTGGCCACAAACATGCAATCTTCTTCAATCTCCTGAATAGCTGGGATTACAGGTGTGTGTCACCATGTTAGTTTTCTCTTTTTTTGAGTTCAAAGCCTGCCTGCACTACATAGTAAGACCCTATCTCAAAATGGGGGCAGAATTGAGGGGACAGGTGGCCCACACAGTGGCCCACATGCTGTAATTCCAGCATTTCGAAGCAGAAGGATCCAAAGTTCCAGCAATTTAGTGATTTAGGGAGACCTTGTCTCAAAAAAAAAAAAAATTTTTTTTTTTTTTTTTTTTTTTTTTGTCTTTTTAAGACAGGGTCTCACCATGCAGTTCAGGCTAGCCTTGGGCTCACTTCATAGCCCAGGTTGATCTCAAGCTTGCAATGATCCTCCTGCCTCAGCCTCCTGAGCACTGGGATTACAGAAGTGTGCCACCACTCCCAGCCTCAAAATTATAAAAATGCTGGAAATGTAACTCTGTGCAAAAGCCCTGGGTTCAATCCCCAGTACAAAAAGGACTGAAACACTGAGCAACTCTAAATAAGAGGATGGAAAAAAAGGAACTCCTAGGCTGAAATTCCTTTTGTGAACATGCATGCTGAAGTCTTAAATCTACTACAAAAAACAAAAAACAAACAAACAAAAAAACCTGAATCTAACATTATGGCTGTTTTATTGGGGTGGCAATGCTGGGAATTAAACCCTGGGCCTCTTGCATGCTAGGCAAGCACTCCAACATCCCCAGTTCCCATATTAAAAGAAAAATATTATCATGATCAGGATTCATTCTGAGCTGGGGATTTAGCTCAGTGGCACAAGTGCCTGCCTGGCAGGCACAAGGTTGTGAGTTTGATCCTTGGTACCAAAAAAAAAAAAAAAAGGATTCATTCTGAGTAAGGTTGACTCAAGGTACAGAGGGTGTAGCTCAGCAGTAAAGCAGTTGTCTGGCATGAGTGTCAGGCTTGATCCCAGCAAAAAAGATTGGCTCAATATAGGAAATATTTTTAAGTAGCCCATAATATTGAAAGATTAACAAAATCCTTATGATTATTTCAGTAGATATGAAAATATTTTATAAAATCCAACACTTTTTTTTTTTTTTGGTCTTTTTGAGACAGGGTCTCACTATGCAGTTCAGGCTGGCCTTGAGCTCACTTTGTAACCCAGGCTGGTCTGGAACTTGCAACAATCCTCCTGCCTCAGCCTCCCAAGAGCTGAGATTACAGGAATGTGCCACCATGCCCGGCTCCAAATTTTTTTATATTATACTTATAATATAAAAAAATTATTTTTGTTGTTCTTTTATTGTTTGTTTAGTTGGTTTTGGTTTGGTTTGGTTTTGGTTTTTGTTTTTGTGTGTGTGTGTGTGTGTGTGTGTGTGTGTGGTTTTTTGTTTGTTTTGGGTTTTTTGAGACAAGGTTTCACTATGCAGCCCAGGCAACCTCTTGAGTACTGGAATTACAGGTGTATACCACCACTCCTGGCTTTAGTTTGGTTTTTAAAACAAGGTTTTGCTATGCAGTTCAGGCTGGCCTTGAACTCACTAGGTAACCCAGATTGGCCTTGAACTCAAGGGGATCCCCCTGCCTCAGCCTCCCAAGTGCTGCTATCACAGGTGTGTGCCACTTGTAATCTAAGACATTGGCTGTCTTTCTCATTGCTGAGAAAAATACCAACTTCCAATGTTAAAGAAGGAAAGGTTTATTGTAGCTTGTAGTTTGTAGAGGTTTCAGTCCATAGCCAGCTGGCTCCAAGGCAGAGTGGCATGGCAGTGGGGCATCACAGAGGAGAAACAGTTCATGGCAAAGCAGGGCAGGCAGAAGAAACCACACAGCAAGTGACAAGCAGCAACAACAGCAGCCCTCTTTCTGTTCCTTATATTGTATCCAAACTGCCCGCTCAGCACTTACATCCAGGGTAGGGTCCCCTTAATCCTAGCATTGTACCATAAACCAATCCCAGCATCACATCCTTAAACCCAGTATGACTTACTCTAGATCCAGCCACCTCTGCAAATTTCCCCCTATGAGCTGGGCGTGGTTGAGCACGCCTTTAATCCCAGCACTTGGGAGACTGAGGTAGGTGGAGCATTGTGAGTCCGAGGCTGGCTTGGACTACAATGGGAGTGCAAGGCCGGCCTGAGCTACATAGTGTGACCCTGCCTCAAAAAGCTAGGGCCTGGAGTTGGGCTCAATGGCTTAAGCACCTATTTGGCAGGTGCAAAGTTGTGAGTTCAATTCCTGGTGCCACCAAAAAAAAAAAAAAAAAAAAAAAATTTCTATGGCCTCCTCGAGGGTTTGGAGGAGCATCTCGATATACACTATAACAGCAGCCCCCCCCCACAGAAAAAAGCTTGTCTTTTAGTACTAGAAATTAAACCAAGGGCCTCCTGAATGGCTGGGTATACAGGTGTGCACCACCATGCCCACCTACCTTTCATTTCTTTATTGGTCTGAATTCTATAAAAGTATAAAATAATGAATTTTTAATTTTTTTGACGTGCTGAGGATCAAAAAATAATGATTTTTTTAAAATCACCTTTTTGAAACTGGGCGTGGTGGCGCACGCCTTTAATCCCAGCACTCCAGAGGCTGAGGTAGGAGGAGTGTTGCGAGTTTGAGGCCACCTTGGGCTACAATGCGAGCACAAGGCTGGCCTGAGCTACATAGTGTGACCCTGCCTCAAAAAACTAGGGCCGGGAGTTTGGCTCAGTGGCGTAAGCACCTGTCTGGCAGGCATGAAGCCTGTGAGTTTGATCCCCGGTGCTGCAAAAAAATAAAATAAAAATCACCTTTTTGGAGCTGGGTGTGGTGGCACATGCCTTTAATCCCAGCACTCGGGAGGCTGAGGTAGGAGGAGCATTGTGAGTTTAAGGCCCGGTTGGGCTACAATGCGAGCACAAGGCTGTCCTGAGCTACATAGTGCAACCCTGCTTCAAAAACCTAGGGCTGGGAGTTTGGCTCAGTGGTATAAGCCCCTGTCTGGCAGGCGCAAGGCTGTGAGTTCGACCCCTGGTGCCACACACACACACACAAAAATCACCTTTTTGGGCTGGGAATATAGCTCAGTGGGACAGCGACTGCCTGGCAAGCACAAGGTCCTGAGTTCAATTCCTGGTACCAAAAAGAAAAAAAAAATCAGTTTTTTTTACATTTCTTAACTTTTTGCGCACTTTAAATATAGTCATGTATTTCTTCTAGCCCTTCCATATAGCTTTAAACTTTAAGAATACTATTTCTCGGGGCCAGGAGTTTGGCTCAGTGGCTTAAGTGCCTACTTGGCAGGCACAAGGTTGTGTGTTTGATCCCCAGTACCGACCAAAAAAAATATATATATTTCTCAAATATCTCCAATGAAGAGTTTGTAGTGTAAGCACACACAGATTGTCTTTCAGGAAGCTGCACCACATTCACAAACCTGTGGTTTTCACTATCCTTATCCACTTCTCAGTGTCCTTGGTTTGCGGAATTACCTTGGAGGATGGCGATTTCACCCCTATTCCTCTCCCACAGTGATCAGCAAACTGACCTCAGAAAGTTTGGGAGAGGCGTAGTCTCCCTAGCAGCTGAAGAGCTCGGCTCCTGGGGACGGGTGTGTTCTGGGAATCCCAGACTCTGTCAGGTATCTGACAGACAGCACAGACTGCAAGGGCAGAGACTCACAAGGCAGGCGTGTCCTGTCCCATCTGCAGATGAGAGAACAAGCTCAGACAGATGACCCAGACTGTTTTGCTTTCAGGTGAGGCAGATGAGAAAGGTAAACTGAGGTGTTCAAGGTCACAGGGCAACTCCAAGTCACAGCCGGTGTCAGGGGCTGGGGATGGAGCTCAGTGGCAGAGCACTTGCCTAGCAAGCGTGTGGCCCTGGGTTCCATTCCCAAGTATCGAAAGTATTAACATTAATAATAATAATGATTAAGACAAAGCACCTTGTTTCAAAGGCTGCCTTTCAAGCTCACTTGAGAAATGGAGAGGCAACACACACAGCAAGCAAGTGACCCAGCCCTAATCTCAAAGACCTTTGCTCCCCAAGCTCCCCAAATTGGGACAACGGACCTGGATGGCCAGTTACCTAAGTAACTGGTGGTGATGGTAACTCCTTCTTTCCCACCGGGCCAGCCATTTCCTCCTCTGCTCCGGTTCCAGGACCAGTTCAGGACCATCCTCCCCAGGCCTCTCCTCTTCATCCCCCGTCAGCTGCCTGCAACGTCACACCTACCGGGAAGGACAACTGCACGCTGGCTTCTGCTCCCGCCCCGCTTACAGGGGACAGAATACCTGGTGGCCTGCATGCTAGGAAAGCACCCTACCACTGAGCCACACCCCAGCTGTGCTTGTGGCAACTTTTTAAAAATTAACAAGTCATGCAGAAACACCGGCAACTTCTGTCATGATCAAATGCATTACATACTATCCAACGCTCCACTTTTCTGTTTGCCCACGTTACAGTCTTTGTCAAGATGTAACAATGAGCCAGGCATAGTGTACATGCCTATAATGCCAGCACTTGGGAGGCTGAGACAGGAGGATGACTGTGAGTTCCAGGTCAGCCTGGGCTAAAAAATGAGTTCAAGGCCAGTCTGAACTGCATAATGAAGCCCTGTCTCAGACAAAAAGAGAGAGAGAGAGAAACAGATGTAAAAAGGACAAGAACTCTTTTATAATATGTAGAAAATAGAAGCTTGGTACAGTGATGCACACCTGTAATCCCAGCTACTGGGGAGGCTGAGGCAAGAGGATTGCAAGCAAGATCAACCTGGACAATTTAGGGAGACCCTGTCTCAAAGCAAAACATAAAAAGAGCAGTGCATGGTAATGTACACCTGTAATGCTAGCACTTGGGAGGCTGAAGCATGAGGACTGCTGGGAGTTTGAGGCCAACCTGGGCTACATAGTGAGTTCAAGGCCAGCCTGAACTGCATACCAACGGCCTGTCTCAAAGGAAATTTTTAAAAAAATTTTTTTAATTAAAAAAATATAAAGGGCTGGGATATAGCTCAGTGTGAAGGCCCTGGGTTCAAACCCCAGTATGAACAAAGAGAAAAGAGGAAGACAGAAAAGGAAAGGAAGGAGGAAAGGTGAATATATTGAACATATATGACCTGTATGAATTTTTTGTTTGTTTGTTTTTGGTACCAGGGATCAAACTCACGACCTCGAGCTTGCCAGGTAGGCATTTATACCGCTGAGCTAAATCCCCAGCCCAACCTGTATAAATTTGTCTCTTTTTTTGTCATGCTGGGAATTGAATTCAGGGCCTTGTGCATGCTAGACAACTGCTCTGTCACTGAGCTACACCTTCAGCCCTTTATGTCTTCTTTGACTTTTTTGTTTCTGTGTTTGTTTTTTGAAACAGGGTCTCACTGCATAGTTCAGACTGCCCCTGAACTCACTATATAGCCCGGGCTGGTCTCAAATTTGCAGTAATCCTCCTGCCTCAGCCTCCCAAGTGCTTGGATTACAGGCATGCACCACCAAGCTTGGCTTTGTCTTCTTTGATTTTTAATAAATATTTATGTATAAATGTAGAATTCTGGGCCAATGGAATATTTACTCCCTTCTAAATTATTTGAGTCGCCGGGCGTGGTGGCGCACGCCTTTAATTCCAGCACTCGGGAGGCTGAGGTAGGCGGAGCATTGTGAGTTCGAGGCCCGCTTGGGCTACAACGCGAGTGCAAGGCCGGCCTGAGCTACAGTGCGACCCTGCCTCAAAAACCAGGGCCGGGAGTTTGGCTCAGTGCCTTAAGCGTCTGCCCTGGCAGGTGCGAGGTTGTGAGTTCAATCCCTGGTACCACAAAAAAAAA